>CAMDTW010000295.1:0-13297 GCA_945910005.1 Isoperla grammatica | reverse complement strand
CATAAAAATTTACTCAAGAAATATTAAAAACATAAAATAAAAATAGATAAATAATAATAAAAAATATATATAAATACCATCAAAGCACATAACAGATATGAATGTCCCCCCCCCCTCCCCTTGAAAATTTCTCATGATAGTAGATAGTTTCATTAGATAGCAACGTCCCATAACTCAGGTTACACTAACAAATACGAATTTCTATAAATTGTATTTAACTGTACTTATAGCCGCATAAAATAATTCAAATTTCCCCAGAGTGTGAACACTTCAACTATTCCAATTGAAACATCACGCTCTAGTTATTTCCGCTTTATTATATTATATCTTCCATATACACACTCAGAAATAAACTCAAATTTGTTTCCACACACGCAGTATTCTTAAAATCATTGTCACATTAAGGTATAAAATATGGTACAATTTTAAAAGTTTGTATATTTGGCTTTTGCCAATAAATTGCATAAAACTGGACGTATTCCAAATTTGGACTCAAATATAACTTTAAAACTAGAACAAGTCACAACGGGAGATTTCTATTAACTGTCTAAATATAAAAACACGCCCATATAGAGTGCATTTGTTTGTATAAACACCAGGGGCCTCATTCCAGTACATTTGAAAACTTAACCCCGGTGTTAGCCAATAGCCAATCAGGAGTCAGCAATTGAGACGCCGATCGAAGGAAAGCATTGTTGAAAAAACGAGACAAAATCAAAAAAATAACAAACAAAAACAGTCCAATAACCTCAAAATGTTGACAAAATACTAAATAAAACTACATATTGACATATATTTGAGCTATATAATGTACTGTAAATACACACAATTGTTTATAGACTTTAATAAACACATAAAGTAACGTATCCATGAAATGGGATATCCTCAATAAAGAATTAAAATGTGACATTTGTGAAACTATACACACGGGCATTGACAAAATGACGGCATTTCAGAGTATTGTTGAGATAACTCTTCTTAACCCTACTATCAGACAGGGTCACATTTGCCTCCGAATTATGCAGGGAAGCCTGTGTAGGAGTTAACCCCGGGGTCATTTTAACATGGGGTTAGCGAGAGTTAAGAAGAGTTAAAAAAATGTACAGGAATCAGGCCCCAGTGGGTAAAGAGATTTATTAACACAAAATTGAACATATTATCAGTTCGTGTTTGTTTTTCGTATAATATGATATTTGGGGTTTACGTCTCATGTTTTTTTGCAATTTGGATAATCGAGACGATGAGTAGGTGCAATATGAAGATGTTTGGAGGAAAGGGGCAAGTAGGAGGGCGGTAAGAAAAAAAATGATAAAGCAGGAAAAGGGGAAGAGAAGAAAAAGGGAAAGAGGGATGTTGTGGACTGCATTTCTTCTGACTTTACCCCTCGACCTGTCCGGTTAGGGTGGCCTTACCAGAAGCATACGCTTCCGCCGGTATAGCTCTCGGGATCAGCAAAGTATACGCAAACCTTTCCACCACGATAAGATAGAAATCCCTCAGAGGTGTTAGTTAAATATAACTATCGTATTGATAAACGAATCCCCACCATCTGGGTCTAAGTAAAATTTAGGCCAGGGTGACTCTGTCAATCGTAAGAGCCTCTGTTTTTCTCCTACCCTTAACCACTGTGAAAGTAAATCCTCCTATATGTAGTTTATCTCCAACCCCCCCCCCCCCCCCCTACCACATGACTTTACAGTTAAGTGCAACGTTAAACAAATTATAGTTTGTCATATAATAAATAATAAATGAAGTTAATTCGTATTTATAGAGTCTGGTGTTCCCACTAAGTAACAAGAAGGATTTACAGTGGGGGACTTTAATTTAATACTCAGAACATTTAAAATATGTGTTAATATTATTAATCATTTTAAAATGTATTATAATTTATAATCGCTGCATTCACATAACAGTTTTTTAATTATATTGGTAAATTTTCATTCTAAACATGTTATATTAATAATCCTTTTCTCTATATTTTAACGTTTTCCTTGTGTATATTATAGCTACATTTGTAGTAGAATTATTCGGAGGTAAATAAAACAATATATTGGTAGTAACAACGTCATTATTGTTTAGAACAGCAGGTAAACGGGCGGGTTTTACTTATTTTTATTTAATGTCTATCCTATTCAGTTATAAAAACTGATTTACAAAGAAGTAAAATAAAATATAACTATGTCTTACCAGTTGAAAGTAAGTAAACATGCCGTTTTGGCACAGAGTACAACCGCCTCTAGCATTATGTGAATACATATGAATGAATATACATATACATAATACATACACACGTATGTATAGTTATGGGAGTTTGATTTGTGCAGTGCATTTCTATTTATTTACTGTTTTGTTTGCGTTACACAGAGAATAGTTGACATGTTATTCTGAATAGTGTTTAAACAACGAAGTTACTACAGAACATTTCATGTTTATGGCAATCAATCACATTTACATGATATATCAGTTGGGCTGTGATTACTCAGCTTGTGTCCAACTGTGTAGTGAAATATCAATTCCATAAAATTATCAACTACTGCTAAAACAATAGGGTGTTTTGTATAATGCGTATGGCGGTCATACCGGGTGCCAAAATTTCATGTTATTGCCATGTTGGGTGTTCATTGTTAAAATGTTTATTTATTTATTTATTTAATGTCTATTCTATTCAGTTATAAAAACTGATTTACAAAAGAGGACCTTTAATAAAACTAGTCTTTGCAAACAAATAATAATAATGAAATCATAAATAACAATAACAACAAAAACAATACAAACTACTGTACTATAAAGAATAAAAATCAAGAACAAGGAAAAGTTATTGAGAAAGAAATGAAATAAAATCAAACCAAGTGGAAATTCAACATATTAAAATAAATAAAAAAAGTATGTAAATAAGAAAGAACAACTGTTCTATAAATTTGATTTGATAATATTAGTGAAACGGAATGTTAAGACACCAGCTTGTTTTGGCAACTCGTTGTTGTTTACAATAAAGTATATAATAATTTTGGTAAACTTTATCGGAGGATGCACGTGTTAAAATTGTCGTATTTCATGGTATATAATTATATTCGTCTTTTATTGACCGCTCCAAATGTCAATATACATTAATTTTGGTCTTAAATATGGCCGATGTGACGTCACGTGAATACTCCCTATAGTTCTGAATTCATAACAAACTCTTATGTAGAGAAAGCTCTTTTGTGTTTGGTTGGAAAATATGTTGTGAACAATAATGTATTAAGCAAAAGCCTCAATTCCTTTTTAGAAATAAAATATAATCAAGTAGCATGTTAATCTTTCCAAAACACCAATATATAATGTAACGTTTGTCAGATATGATTTATAATTTTATAAATCCCTCCTTTACAAGAATACACTTAGGGAACTAATAAAAATTCAATTTTTAGTGTTATTTGAAATGATTCATTATGAAAATAATGATCTCAGTAAAAAAGTAATACATTTCGTTTATTCTTGAACATTTAAAGTAATAAAAGGTTTCGTTTTCTCATTTAAACTCATTCTTTTCTTTTTTTAATCTAATTTGATGTGCAATAAATTCCCCTTGAGAAATGTTCAGAACCAACTGTTCATAATAATAAATTAGAACCGAAAAAGACTTATCATTAAATAATTTTTTAATCAAAAATTTAAAGAAATTAATCTCATTCAAGATGTTTTCTGAAGATAACTCATTTTGTCACGACGTGAAAAATTCTTTTCCTCTCCAATTTAACTGAGCGATGAAACTAGAGTGTATTTCATCTTTGCCTTGCAATGCCGTTTTTACATTAAACCCCCTTGCACGCCAAGGGTCTACTGTACCCCACCATTCGGCCGCGCGGTGAGTGCAGCGGTGGCTCATCAATTACACCTGTCATAATGTCACCTTTTAAAACGGTAACTATAAAATAAAAATCCACAAAACCCATTATTTTCAAAATGTACTAAATTTCTTAGGTTCTTAAATTATTTACGGGACACCACTGTAATCCAAATACAATCTTCCATTGTTACCAGTATTGTTTAGTATCGTTAAAAAAATTAATAACGCCACCAACTATGAGTAGCAAACTTATACAGCAGCGTTTTTAAGACCGCATGTTATGAAATATTGAATTGAGTACTAACTAAGAGTGGTCACCATGGCAACAACCAATGGGAAGCCTGGATCACAAGGATAAATAAAAAATGTCGCAAATCAAAAATGTAGTGTTAATTCTGGCTCTTTAAATAAAACCACATTTTAAGCGATGACTTAAAACAAACCATTCCTTGATAATCAGTCCCTAAGCTATGATTATAACATTTATTAAAAGGTTATCCGACCCGTGTGTGCATACGACAGGATACACAATGGTTTCGTTCTGCTAAGGAACTCCGGAAAGCGACCTAAATAAGTCGTGTTGTTTGACTTGCAAAATGCAGCTGTCGGCACCTTCTAAAAAAGAAAATCTTTCAAAATGAAAATGGAGATGGAAATGAAACGAGGATTATTAAAACTTATACTCGGAGCAGCGTAATATATGGGTATGAGGCACCGGAGATTTTTAAAAGAGAATGTAAGATATTGGATAACTTAGTTACTTAGTGTTAATATCAAATATAGAAGATCAGTATAAATCATAAATGAAGGTAAACGAGAAAAAAGGATTATGAAAAACTTGATTGAAAATGAGAAATCATTTCGTTGGTGCGTTTAGAGAACCGAAAAATGAAAGCGAAGGACAGTGGAAATAAAAAGTAGATAAAGTTCGGGATTAAAAAATATATAAAAGATAATCATACGTATGGAATGCAATAGTTACAAAACGAAATAATACTCGTGGAAAAAAATGGGATGGATATATAGCTCAACCCAATCTAAATATGAAAAACTTTCTGAGGATAAGTACACGTCTTTTACAATGAAGGAATTGTTCTTCTTCTTCTACAAAGAAGAAGGAAAAGAAATCTTGCTATCGAAATGAAAAAATGGGAGTATATATGTTTCTGTTTTAATGATGAAGCACTTTTAAGATTGAAGCGTCATATATCTACAAAGATGTGTTGTTTTACATCTACTCAGTTTAGACACTCACTCCAATGAAAATGAAAAATAAGTGTAGTTTCTTTCTATTTATATATTTTTTTTAGTTTTCCGAGAATTTCTGAAGCATAATTATAAAAGATAAAAGAGATTATTTTTCACGATTTTGTACGCTAATTTTGAAGGTTTGAATTAATGTATCGTGTTTGAAGAAAATTTATGAGTGAAGTAATATTCGTAAAAGAATATGGTAATATGTCTTGTGAAGAGTTATCTTTCAAAAGATAATCCTAGTATTAGGGCCGGTCTTACAATCTCCTAATAGGAAAGTTATTTGTAGCAATTAAGCTATTTGAAGGATTTCAAGAGTTTTGATTGGTCGTTGCCATGGAGAAAACAAGCTATTCGACGAATAAGTAGTTATTGGGACATTGTAAGACTGGACCTTAGTTTAAAAGTAAGTGCATGGACTGGTAAATATAAAAACTAACTCTCTCTTCCACACGTTTTAAGGGCAGCTTTTGAATTGACCTCCAAACACCCTTGAACAAGTACTTGTCGATATAGCCAGACCAGCTGTGGTTGATGGGGAACATTCAAGACAAGGCGGGGACTTCAAACGGCGACACAGACATTAATAAACCCCTTGCGTGGACATTTTGTCTTTATCGTAAGATGTGGGGACACAGTCTTGCTGCTTTTACAACGCTGTGGGTGCCTGGGGGGTTGGGGGGGGGGGGGAGGGGGGCTGGGGGGGATGTTGAACTACTCTCGAAAAACGAAAAACTAGCGAAGCAAGCGTTTCCATTCGACTTTTATGGCACTCATTTTTGTTTTTGGTTTGTTTGTTTATATTTTGTTTGTTTTTTTGTTTGTTTGTTCGTTTTATATCTCACAATAGTGGTCTAACGGAGATATTTTTAACATCCACATACTTTGATATGGATTGAACGTCACTCTATTTTTTTTTTGCAACACCAGTTACATAGGGGCAACATATTTTTTCTAAATCAAAACGGCGGCGAAATGTTAGATAGTCATGCTACGCATTTACAAATAAACTATTGACTTAATAGAAGGCGTTGGTGTTTGTAATTGATTTGAAAACTACCTCTTAACTTAATATTCATTAGTCACTCCATCAGCAGGAAGAAACAAAACTGAAGAAAACTCCATTTTGTTTGAGACAATACGTTTATACATCCTTGACACTACACATTAAAGGCTTTGCATTTGCAAGTAAACTATTGATTTGTAATTGTCGAATGAAATCCCGTCAAACTTCCGTAATTATCTAACAATCTGTGGTATGTCACGCAGGTTTGTTTACATGTGCTTAAAATCGATGTAATTGATATTATTGGAAGGAATAAAATTTATTGAATATAACTCAGATTTTCTTACAAATCGATAATTTGTTTGAGATTACGTAATTTCCGAACGACATCCCCTGAAACTTACGTAATTATCTCAAAATCAGTGGTATGTAACGCAGGTTTGGACATATTTGCCTAGAAAATGTGTATGTATGATTAACTGTAAGGAATCAAATTGGATGAATATACTTAGGTTCTCTTACAAATCGCTACTATGTGTGACATTACGTAATTTATAATGACAGCCCGTAAATTTTCATAACTATCTCAAAATCTGTGGCACAAATTAACAGCTCTTGTATGAGTTGAAGATGTTTCTATCTCGAAAACCATCTGCACAACATAATAAACACTGTAACATAAAAACTTGACATACATAATTGCAATGAAGTGTGTACAGAACAGTTGCAGTTGTAATGAATATGAAATTATCTCTTGGACAGCTTAAGTGCTTTCAAATCAACAGCGCAGTTTACTTCCATTCGACCGAAGGCAATGTTGATTTTCCCCGGCGGCTTTTGAGTGAACTTAAAATGTTAATTCCGCTCTCATCTAACAAGTTGTTATCGGATATTCAAGCAACTAAATTGTTCCACCAGCCAGAAAATTTTAGCGCGTTCAAAATTACACTTCCCTCTTCGAAAACTCCCTCTACTAAATTCCTGTTTACGAAATAGTTCAGTAGGAGTTTTAACTCGCGTTTGGTATAAGCTTAAGTAGATGGTTCTGTTTCAGAGAGAAAACACGATTCTAGAAACAAACAGGAAACCGTTTGACAAGGCACAGATGAACAGTCAAGGTAAGCTGTTCGTAAGTAGTTATTTTACCGCTAAAACATGCGTCTAAGCTTACACTCCTCACGCCTAAACCGATAATAGGATTTCTTTCTAATTTTACGTCCTTGTACAAAAAGTGTCATAGGAGATCGTTTAACAAAGCTTAGATGGACAGTCGAGCTGTTAAGAGAGTTCGGGAGTAGTGATTTTACCCCTAAAACATGCGTCTAAACTTACACTCCTCGCGCCTAAGCCGATAATAGGATTTCTCTCTTATTTTTCGTCATTGTACAAAAAGAGTCAAATTGATGACTTTCATGACGAAAACACAAGATATTAATCTTGAAAACAGAGTATAATAAGAGTATAATATAAAAAAAGACAAAATATATTAATTTGCACACATTGAAACTACATTGTGTTTATAAATATTTTTTTTATATACACACACTTTCACTTCCAAGACAATGACTAGACACTACGCAATATTGAAAGGCAACCAGTACACAAATATACAAGATATGCTTGATATCTTAAACTGGCTGTCAATAGAACAAATGGTCTCCGTAAATACGCTTACTTAATTAAATACACTTAAATAATAAGAGGTGAACTATCAGAATACCTACAGAAACACATCTCTCTTGGCACAGAAGTGCACAAATATAATACCAGAAAAGCTCACGATGTTTATGTAACAGGTAAAAATGGGTCAATGTCACAGCAGTCTATTTTCTACGGTGGTATGAGATTGTATATAAGATGGATGATAGAATGAAGTGGATGAAAGGCCGTAGCTTTAGACAGGAATGTGTAAAATTTGTAAAAATGGAAATAGTCTTGCAGAGGTGACGAAATTTCTTGTTAAAAATTTAAGTAATTAGGTGTAATTTTTGTTGTGATAATGTGTGATAATGTATGAAACATGTGATAATAGCGGGAAGCTAAATAAAATGAATGAATTGAATTGACTTAACGACGTGGTAACTATAAAGTAGAACCCCCCCAACCCCCTCTACCCTACACACTACCCAAACACCACACTAAACCCACACACTTCAGTAGATTTTGTCCTCCTGGTCAGCTTATTGTGTTTTGTATGACCAATAAATTCCCAAACTAGTTATTAACATCAGATTTTAGCTATTTAACCTATGTTTGGGTTCCGAATGTAGTAAAGGATCTTTCTACACATCCATATTTCCTTTGTTCATTATTCATATTTCCTTTGTTCACTGTACAGGTATTAGAGTCTACTGTCTTCAGATATTTTGCACTATAACAATGGTTCGAGAATGTAATATTGCCGGTGTTTATGGGTACTTAGCAGTATATTGGGGATCAAAATGATCTAGTGGTCTAGTGGTTTTCAAAGACTGGAATGCTTTGCAAATTTGTAACCTGAGGATTTTGTAATGTGGGCTTCGCACGCTAAGCTTTATATAGACAGCGCCACCGTAGTATACCAGATCAAGTCCACAGCCATCTGGATGGGTCAAACAGGACTCCAGATTTTTTCACAAAACTTTATTCGGAATAAATTTGTTCCTTTCGGAGCGTTTAGTGTCAGGTTTATTTTTATCAAATAAACAATGAATTTATAAAGTGATTATACAATATTACAAAGTTGTTAAATCTATTGCTTAGCTGATACAAAACCATGCACCAAGCAGGTAATTCACATTTTGCAATATCTTGAACAGTTTCAAGATATCAATAAAATACTTGTGACTTTTGCGTGGTTTTCTGACAAATCATTGCTGATAAATGTATAGAAATAATGGTTGATTCTGTATCCTTTTTGTAACAACTTGTTGAAAATAAATATTCAGTTAATGCCACAAAGATGGCAGCCCAGACTTTATTCATCTCTCTGTTTCTTAATTGCATTTTGAGGCTTCACTCTCTATCCCATGATCTTCTCTAGCCAGCCTATTAGCATCGCAAACTGGAGCCGGAGCTCGGATCAAATTATGTTTATCTAGCGCAATAAATTAACTCTTCGCTTATTTACATCACTCTTCAATATTCACGTGTCTCAAGTGGAGTTAACTTGACTCTTAGCTATGCTGGGTGCAGCGTATCTATGGCCTAGGCCTACTCCTACAGTGTGTTTCATCTTAACCTTGTTCTAGCACTAAGGGCCTGTTTTTCAATCGGTCATTAAAGGAGCCGTTAGCTGACGGTCCGTTATTTGTAACCCAACAAACCCTATGTAGATAACGGACCGTCAGCTAACAGCCCCATTAATGACCGATTTAAAAACTGGGACTTATTCTGTTACAGATTACTGACCGTTGGCTTACGGCCCTGTTAACGACCAGTTAACCGATTGAAAAACCGGCCCTTACTAAATCGCCTTGCACGCCAAGGGTTTACCCCCAACACCAGCCGCGCGGTGAGTGCAGCGGTAGCGCGTAAATAATTATAACTCCCATCATATCACATATTAAAGTGGTAATTATCTAAATCAATATTTCACAAAGACTTACTATTTATTTCGATTATACAGTCAAGACTAAACCGATTTCTTATTTGAATTATCAACATCTGAAAAATCGGAGTTTCTTCAAAATACACCAAAAACATTATAAGTTATTCATAGCTCAAGTAAGTATCAGTTATTTCCATGTACAGTTTTTGGTGGATTATGATGATAAATGAACGGAATCTTGTTTGTTTTTATTCAAGCGTGGCCGGATTGTGGGGGGTAGATACTCTTGAACCACAAAGATGTGATTTTTTTACATTCTGGGAAAACGCTGTCATAATAAATTGATAGCTATTAACATGCTGTATAGTAATTAAAAGAAATAAAAAATGATACTAATATATCAAATTGGTTGCGTGTATGTGGGTATATAAACATTGAAACAATGGCATTGATTATACCACAAAAGAGGAAAAATTCTAGTACACGGTATTTTCTATTTTACATTTCAGGACGAAGAAAAATGGTGGCCCGCTTGTGAATTTCCCGCTTGTTGCGATATTAGGGTAACAAATCGTCCCGGCCTTCCCCGGTTTTCTTTATTACGTTGTTATGACAGCATTCTTCTACATGAATTCTGGGCCAACCACTACGAACCCAACAAAAACAAAAACGTTTTTTTATTTTTATAACGTCCGCATATCTTTATTTTCATCTAAAAGACTATCTGAATATGAAATTAGAGAAACCGGTTTTTTATTCCATTGATAAATGTAGGCCTGAATGGTAAACTATTCATTTTGAATGATACAATGTTACGTTTTCGGTAACTTTATTCGAGTAATCAGTATTGGAAAGTATAAGAAAGAATAATTACGAATAAAATAAAAAAGGACACCCGCGCAAACTCACATTAATTTATAGCTACGTTTTTTTAACGTTTAATATTATATAAAACACAAAACAAAATTTTTTCTTCGTTGATATTGTCATTTATTTGTGCCTTGTTTAGGGTAACTAATATTATGAGGAATCGTTTCCCTAATTTTTGCACACCTTACATTTAAAACAAACTTGCCAATTTTTGTGTGGGGGGGGGATGAGGAGAAAGAGGAGAAGAATCTACTAAAATATTATTGATTTAAAATTTTAAAATATTTTTTCCATGCTATCAGAAACCGTTATTTGAAGTTTCATATAAACGATAGACATATTCACTTATAACATTTTACAAAGCTTATTTATTAGTATGTTTTATCATTCTTAGAAATACTAGTATTTAATAAATAATTAGAAAATAAATAAATTTATTGACTCCTCACCGTTGTAGAGATTTTGTAGAAATATAACAAACCATGCCATTTAATTACTGTATAATGGATATAAAATCCTTTTAGATAAGTTGGGAGTTTATATCTCAGGATTGCACAAATCAGGTCAATTGAGACGGCATAAAAACTAAAAAAGATCTCAGAGATCTTTGTTAAAAAAAAAAAAAAACATTTGTTTGTCTTCTTCAGTAAATACAAAACAACATTATTGTTTTCACGATTGGTTTGTACTCACATGAAAAAGTAATAAAACGTGATTTGTTATTGCAAACGATAAAACACGACTGTGTTACAACATTTTTATCACCCAATAACATTTATTTAAACTATTTTATCGGATTGAATTTACAGCCAATTTAGTAGTACTAAAACTGATTTATGATGGCAATACTAGTATTTCATTTTACAGAGCATCCTTTGTTTATCAAGGCTGCCTTTATTGTTTTCAATAATACAAACATAAATTTAAATTTATTTGTAGTGAAATTGTGACTGAATAAGATTTATGTGATTCTGGAAACCTAAAAAATAATTAAATAATAAGTAGAAAGAAGAAGCTTTCAAATTATTTGCCGAAACATTAGTCGAATTTGCTTCGTTATTTTAATTTTATATCCCCTTCATACGCAGCCAGTGTCCCAGAACTGCTACCTTATCGTGGGCAGGTTTCTGAGCTTTGTCGATCCCGAGAGCCATGTCGGCGGAAGCGTATGCTTCTCTTAGTCCCCGACGTATAGAAGCCAGACGAAACGCAGTCCACGTCCTCCTCTTTATACATTCTATTGTCGTTCCACCAAACAACCCTCTACGTCATATAAACCAGTTGTGTCCGTCGTTAAACCTCAAATAATAATAATTTATATGCTGCTTTGTTACAACTCGCATATTCTGTTTTCACTGTTCCAGCATATAATGAACGATTTGCACACACGTTAATTTTGTAAGCGTCAGATAGTTATATAGTACGGCAATGTTCGGGGCGTGGGTGGGTGGGGGAGGGTGGGGGGGGGGGGGGGGGGGGGAGGTTAATGAGAAATTTGGCTAGACATTTTGTCGGTCAGCAATTTTCTGAACAGTTTACCATACTCTTGTGCGTTTATCTTAGATAGTAATTTTGTCTGCGCTTAAATAATAGGGCGTAATTAATAGGTAATCAGGAAGATAGTCTATAACGATGACGGTAGTCTTGTCTTTGACATAACCTCGTTATTACAGGGTATGTATAAGGTGTATAGACATAATCGGCGTGTTGTGCCAAAACGACGTGTGTTAGATTTTGACGGAAAGAAAAGAAAAATATCTAGTCTTATAGAGAATGTAATAGTCTTTCTTATGAATGGATTTTTATTCCAATAAATATTTTCGTTTTGTAGATGTTCTTAATTTGGTGTGAGAGGTGTCCAGCAACATCATATTACAAAGGAACTACTGAAAAACGGAAATATTTGTATATGAACATTCATTAGAAAGAAAACTAAACCAACCACATCTTTCACCTTTCCACCCCTAGAATCACTCAGTTACCAAGATCATTATCACACCGCCTTCCTTCTACCTTCAACAAATTATCTTCCGATTTAACTCATCTTGATGTATTTTCCCCGCCGAGTGTATTTCAAAATGATATTAAATTAGCCGTAAGCAGTCACTGTCATACCTTGGTCATACCTAACGTTTTGTTACTTGTTACTTGTGTTGTTTTGTTTTGTTTGTTTTGCTTTGTTTTGTAAGTTGTTATATGTTTCAATATAAACTGGCATTTACTGTATTTGAAACTTTGAGAATAAATATATAAAAAATAAATAATAATAATATGATTTATATCTGGGAGAATTTTAACACTTTTAAAAGAAATTTTAACAGATCGAAATCGGGAGTTCTGCAGGCCAGGTGGACATATAGGCGGCCGGGGTTTTGATTAAAACTCGGCTGCGGGTACCGCCACGATCTTTGCAATTAAAATTCTTACATGTCGGGTCGAATCCACGGTCCATCTTCATAATATAGTTAACCTTGACCTCCGACTGGTCTAGGGGTAGAATTTGGCACAGGGTACGTTACGAATACCTCTGCCGATCGTTTATAAAAGGCGAGGAAATGAGGTTCCCCTTTCCGTGTCCTCCCTTTATTTATGACCTCCATGTTCCGTCCTCCAATTACCCCCCGGCGTCATATGACCTGGTTTTCAAGCACGTCGTAAGACAGTAAATATTAAGTTAACCTTGAGAAGTGTAAATACAAACCTACTCGGTCCAGCTCGTTTGAAAAGGTCAGTTTACATACTTTCCTCACATTTGAGATTTAAGATTTTATTTTCCTAACTGTTTTAGTTACGGTCGCTGCCATTGGCC
>CAMDTW010000293.1:50000-75000 GCA_945910005.1 Isoperla grammatica | reverse complement strand
CGTCCATTACTCCAATCCGGTTGTCTTCGTCAATTTCAAACTCTTCTAATTTCGTAATCTTTCCTTTGATGACATGAAGTGACTTACATTTATCAATTCCAAAATCCATACATTTATCTCTACTGAATTCTAACGATGAGTTAAGAAGATTCGTCATGTGTGTCGCATTTTAAGCATATAGCTTGAGATCGTCCATGTAGAATAGATGTGAAAGTGTGTGGCAAACCGTATTACCGTCCTTTATCTTGAAACCATGTGTAGATTTGTCAAGTATATGAGATAATAGATTTAATGAAAGACAAAACCATAACGCACTAAACGAGTCACCTTGAAAAATACCTCGTCGGATGTTAACTGGGTCAGTACATATCTGCTCTTTGCCACGTTTAACTTTAATGTTGTTTTCCAACTCGTCATAGCTGTCCGCAAAAAGTTTACTATCAATGGGTTTACTTTATAAATTTCCAGTATCTGTATTAGCCGCGAATGTGGTGACGAATCATACGCTTTCTTGTAATCAATATAGCTAACGTGATTGTTTCTCTTCTTGTTAAAAGCTTGGTTCATTACAACAGAATCGATAATTAATTATCCCTTACACCTTTGCGGCAATTATTTACGACATCCTTTTTGTTCTTCAGCTAATATATTGTGTTCTTCGCAGTGACTATATATTTTATTTGTTATGCACGATGTCAAGATTTTGTATATAGTAGGTAAGCATGTAATTGGTCTATATTTACTTGGATTTTTGGTGTCATTATCTTTTGGTTTAAGAAACGTTATTCCTTCAGTAAAGAAATCTGGTAAATCCTTGTCTCCTAATATAAATTTATTAAGACATTTAGCAATCTGGGTGTGCATGTTTGAAAACTTCTTGTACCAAAAATTTTGAATGTTATCGTTACCGGGTGCTTTCCAATTATGAGTATTTCGTATCGTTGTTTTTATATCGTTTACACTGATGCCATCAAATGTCATTTCTTCGATATCACTCATTGCCTCAATTTCATCTTGAATCCATGTTGCATTGTGATTGTGCATTAATGGGTTACTCCATATCCCACCCCAAAACTGCTCAATCTCTGTCTTCGATGGTATACCATTTCCTACTATTTCTTCTTTATTGTTAATTTGCTGATAGAATTCTTTTTCTTTTTCTTTAAACATTTCGTTTTGTTCTTTTCTATCACTACACTCTTTATACCTTCGTAATCTTTTGGCTAATGCACTTACTTTTTGCTTTAGAGTATCCAAATATTCGTTTGTAGCCTCGTTCGGTGTTTCATGTATAGTATGGATTTTGAACCTTTCAAATATGTTTTGGCAGTATTGTTATGTCTTTTTAGATCTATTACCCATCCTGACAGTCAATGCAGGGTAAAACACAGAAGCACGACGCCAAGACAGTCAATGCAGGGTAAAACACAGAAGCACGACTCCAAGACAGTCAATGCAGGGTAAAACACAGAAGCACGACGCCAAGACAGTCCATGCACGGTAAAACACAGAAGCACGACGCCAAGACAGTCAATGCACGGTAAAACACAGAAGCACGACGCCAAGACAGTCAATGCACGGTAAAACACAGAAGCACGACGCCAAGACAATCAATGCACGGTAAAACACAGAAGCACGACGCCAAGACAGTCAATGCACGGTAAAACACAGAAGCACGACGCCAAGACAGTCAATGCACGGTAAAACACAGAAGCACGACGCTAAGACAGTCAATGCAGGGTAAAACACAGAAGCACGATGCCAAGACAGTCAATGCACGGTAAAACACAGAAGCACGACGCCAAGACAATCAATGCACGGTAAAACACAGAAGCACGACGCCAAGACAGTCAATGCACGGTAAAACACAGAAGCACGACGCCAAGACAGTCAATGCACGGTAAAACACAGAAGCACGACGACAAGACAATCAATGCATGGTAAAACACAGAAGCACGACGCCAAGACAGGCAATGCACGGTAAAACACAGAAGCACGACGACAAGACAATCAATGCATGGTAAAACACAGAAGCACGACGCCAAGACAGTCAATGCAGGGTAAAACACAGAAGCACGATGCTAAGACAGGCAATGCAGGGTAAAACACAGAAGCACGACTCCAAGACAGTCAATGCACGGTAAAACACAGAAGCACGACGCCAAGACAGTCAATGCAGGGTAAAACACAGAAGCACGACGCCAAGACAGTCCATGCACGGTAAAACACAGAAGCACGACGCCAAGACAGTCAATGCACGGTAAAACACAGAAGCACGACGCCAAGACAGTCAATGCACGGTAAAACACAGAAGCACGAAGCCAAGACAGTCAATGCACGGTAAAACACAGAAGCACGACGCCAAGACAGTCAATGCACGGTAAAACACAGAAGCACGACGCTAAGACAGTCAATGCACGGTAAAACACAGAAGCACGACGCCAAGACAATCAATGCACGGTCAAACACAGAAGCACGACGCCAAGACAGTCAATGCACGGTAAAACACAGAAGCACGACGCCAAGACAGTCAATGCACGGTAAAACACAGAAGCACGACGCTAAGACAGTCAATGCACGGTAAAACACAGAAGCACGACGCCAAGACAATCAATGCAGGGTAAAACACAGAAGCACGATGCCAAGACAGTCAATGCACGGTAAAACACAGAAGCACGACGCCAAGACAATCAATGCACGGTAAAACACAGAAGCACGACGCCAAGACAATCAATGCAGGGTAAAACACAGAAGCACGATGCCAAGACAGTCAATGCACGGTAAAACACAGAAGCACGACGCCAAGACAATCAATGCAGGGTAAATAGAAGCGGATCTTGACTATCTTATGAACCATCCTGTTTTCATGTTTTTGGTATTTCATATGAAAATAATAAGATATTGCTTTCCCGCCAAAATGTATTCATAGATTTAGAATTAAAATATTCGTCTAGCAAACCATTTAGGATATAATTGAAGGCTACGAGTAGACGTTCTTTGAATTCGTATGCCAGAGTTGTAATGGATCATACTTTCCTCAATTAAGGTATCTTGTGTTTCATAATTCCAATAGCCAAAGGCTGATGTAAACGGATGAGCCGCTCTGCTTGGTTAGAATTAGAATTACCATAACTTCGCAAACTAAAACCTTTTAATATGCTTTTGATTTCGTATTACTATTAGTCCCCATTACCCGACCATCATGCAATGTGCAACGCACAACGGCGATATGGTACATAGAACTGGAGCGACTGACTGACTGACTGACTGACTGACTGACTGACTAACTGACACAATGTTTTCAATGAGAGGTAGTTAAACTTGTACCGGAATTTTATGTATTCTATTCGCCTCTGTCAATCAACTTTCGAGGACAGGTAGAGGACAGGTGGAGCACAGTTAGGCCTAACGTACTTCTGAAGATATTCATTACTCTAAATACAAACTCTAAATTCTTACCTATACGTCAAAAACAGCAACAAATTTTTATTTTCAATTATATCTCAAGAAAGCTAATCAAAATCGAAAATCTGATTCAACAGCACGCTATTTGTTGGTAAGCCCTATAGACTGAATGATACATTATAACCAGTGTTGTGACTAGATAATTTATTTTTTATCTAGATAAAGATAAAGATAATTCCCCAAAAAATTATCCAGATAAGATAAAAGATAAAGTGTAAAAAAATTATCTAGATAATAGATAAAAGATTAAAATAATTATCTAGATAATTTTGAAAAGATAAAAGATAATAATGATATTATTGAGTTATTGATATGTTTCTTAAAAAGCAATATTTACTTATTTTATTTCTATATCTATCATAATGTGGATTGCTGCCATTTTCAAAAAAGGGGAAAACCAGTAGAAGTATTTTTCATTTTGAAAAATGGTTTCTTTTATTATTATTTTGTATCTATATTATGGTTAAACATTTTATCTATTTTTTTTATCTAAAAGCTAAAATTTTAGATAAGATAATCTGTACTTTTATCTAGATAAAAGATAAAGAAAACACAAAAAAAAATTAGCTAGATAAAGATAAAAGATAACAGATTTTATCTAGATACGTTTTCTAGATAATTTTATCTAGATAAGTCACAACACTGATTATAACTATCAGTGTGTTTATTTTGATTATTAAATAGATAATTAGTAAGAAAATTATAAATAAAAACCATACTGATTATAATGTAAGACACATTTTGAGCATTTAGTATGTAGGGCTTACCAAACTACAGTGCGCTGTTGATTCAAATTTTCGATTTCGAATTCCCTTCTTGAGATATAATTTGAAAATTAACATTTTTTGCTGTTTTTGACGTACTTTTTTAGAGGTACTCCAGAATGCATATTATTTCAATTGCGTATCGCTATAACAACACAATGAACTGGCGGCATCTTCTGCTCAAGATATCTTAGCTATCTTGAATGGACATCTGTCGTTTATTTAACTTATTTACTAGAAAGAAGCATTGACGCCGCACCACTATAAAAAATGTGAGTAAAAGGCAGTAACTACGCGCGCTGAACGTAAATCATAGTTCAAGGAATTGCAACCACATCTATTTTGAGTGATTGGGGAAAGTGTTGCGTTCTGGTTTGAATTTAATCAATTTTAGGTATAGTAATACTAATTGTCCTATATAATGAATAGTTAATTATCAGGTAATATAATAAAATAAACGTCGTGTTTTTACTTGGGCATAATTTCAGGGTTCAAGTCCAACGGAGGGCAAATGCCCCTGCCCCCTCTCTTGTCACCCCCCATGGAAACATCACAGGAAAATGTAGCGAGTGGGTGGGGGGATCCGGGAATCCTTTGTTAATTATTTTTGTCCAAATCCTCTTGAATGTTTATCAATTTAACTTCATTGACAGTAGGTTTGGTACCAATTAATCTGATATCTTTTGACGCATACCGTATTATAACCATTTATAAGTTATTAGGCATTTATTGAAATATTTTCCAATTTCTATAATTATTTGGACCAATGGAAGCTGTAGCAGGGACTGAATACCCCCGTGATGGAACACCCCCCCGTTAAAACAGCCCGAGAGCTGGGGTACCCCCCCGGTACACAGGCCTTGGTGAACGAATACCTCCTCCCATGTACCAATACCCCCTACCCGGTAAACGATCACTAGGGATACAATACCCCCGGTAATACAGCCCTAGAGCTGGGGTACCCCCCCGGTACACAGGCACTAGTGAACGAATACCTCCTCCCATGTACCAATACCCCCTACCCGGTAAACGATCACTAGGGATACAATACCCCCGGTAATACAGCCCGAGAGCTGGGGTACCCCCCCGGTACACAGGCACTAGTGAACGAATACCTCCTCCCATGTACCAATACCCCCTACCCGGTAAACGATCACTAGGGATACAATACTCCCGGTAATACAGCCCTAGAGCTGGAGTACCCCCCGGTACACAGGCCCTGGTGAACGAATACCTCCTCCCATGTACCAATACCCCCTACCCGGTAAACGATCACTAGGGATACAATACCCCCGGTAATACAGCCCTAGAGCTGGGGTACCCCCCCGGTACACAGGCACTAGTGAACGAATACCTCCTCCCATGTACCAATACCCCCTACCCGGTAAACGATCACTAGGGATACAATACCCCCGGTAATACAGCCCTAGAGCTGGGGTACCCCCCGGTACACAGGCACTAGTGAACGAATACCTCCTCCCATGTACCAATACCCCCTACCCGGTAAACGATCACTAGGGATACAATACTCCCGGTAATACAGCCCTAGAGCTGGAGTACCCCCCGGTACACAGGCACTAGTGAACGAATACCTCCTCCCATGTACCAATAGCCCCTACCCGGTAAACGATCACTAGGGATACAGTACCTTCCAGCCATTAATATATCAAAGGTATTGTTGAGAGGGGTACTTGAGCCCTAGGGATGTATTACCTCCCATGAATAACTCGTGTAATTAGACTCCAGGAGGTACTTGGGCCCTAGGGATGTATTACCTCCCATAATAAACTCGTGTTATAAACCTCAGGGAGGTATTTGAGCCCTAGGGATATATTACCTCCCATGATAACCTCGTGTAATTGGACTCAGGGGGGTATTTGAGCCCTAGGGATGTATTACCTCCCATGATTTACTCGTGTTATAAACCTCAGGGGAGTATTTGAGCCCTAGGGATGTATTCCCTCCCATGATAAACTCGTGTAATTGGACTCAGGGGGGTATTTGAGCCCTAGGGATGTATTACCTCCTATGATTTACTCGTGTAATTAGACTCAGGGAAGTACTTGAGCCCTAGGGATGTATTACCTCCCATGACTCGTGTAATTAGACTCAGGGAGGTACTTGAGCCCTAGGGATGTATTACCTCCCATGATTAACTCGTGTAATTAGACTCAGGGAGGTACTTGAGCCCTAGGGATGTATTACCTCCCATGATAAACTCGTGTAATAAGACTAAGGGAGGTACTTGAGCCCTAGGGATGTATTACCTCCCATGATTAACTCGTGTAATTAGACTCAGGGAGGTACTTGAGCCCTAGGGATGTATTATCGCCCATGATAAACTCGTGTAATAAGACTCAGGGAGGTACTTGAGCCCTAGGGATGTATTACCTCCCATGATTAACTCGTGTTATAAACCTCAGGGGGGTATTTGAGCCCTAGGGATGTAATACCTCCCATGAATAACTCGTGTAATTGGACTCAGGGGGGTATTTGAGCCCTAGGGATGTATTACCTCCCATGATTAACTCGTGTTATAAACCTCAGGAAGGTATTTGAGCCCTAGGGCATGTTTTGTACGCAAGACAAACATTAACAACAAGAATGCAACGAAGCATGTTTTGTACGCAAGACAAACATACACAACAAGAATGCAACGAAGCATGTTTGGTACGCAAGACAAACATACACAACAAGAATGCAACGAAGCATGTTTGGTACGCAAGACATAGATAAACAAAAAGATTGCAACGAAGCATGTTTTGTACGCAAGACATACATAAACAACAAGAATGCAACGAAGCATGTTAAGTACGCAAGACAAACATAAACAACAAGAATGCAACGAAGCATGTTTGGTACGCAAGACATAGATAAACAACAAGAATGCAACGAAGCATGTTAAGTACGCAAGACATAGATAAACAACAAGAATGCAACGAAGCATGTTTGTACGCAAGACATAGATAAACAACAAGAATGCAACGAAGCATGTTTTGTACGCAAGACAAACATAAACAACAAGAATGCAACGAAGCATGTTTTGTACGCAAGACATACATAAACAACAAGAATGCAACGAAGCATGTTTTGTACGCAAGACATACATAAACAACAAGAATGCAACGAAGCATGTTTGGTACGTAAGACATACATAAACAACAAGAATGCAACGAAGCATGTTAAGTACGCAAGACATACATAAACAACAAGAATGCAACGAAGCATGTTTTGTACGCAAGACATACATAAACAACAAGAATGCAACGAAGCATGTTTTGTACGCAAGACATAGATAAACAACAAGAATGCAACGAAGCATGTTTGTACGCAAGACATAGATAAACAACAAGAATGCAACGAAGCATGTTAAGTACGCAAGACATACATAAACAACAATAATGCAACGAAGCATGGTGTGTACGCAAGACAAACATAAACAACAAGAATGCAACGAAGCATGTTTTGTACGCAAGACATACATAAACAACAAGAATGCAACGAAGCATGGTGTGTACGCAAGACAAACATAAACAACAAGAATGCAACGAAGCATGTTTTGTACGCAAGACATACATAAACAACAAGAATGCAACGAAGCATGTTTTGTACGCAAGACAAACATAAACAACAAGAATGCAACGAAGCATGTTTTGTACGCAAGACATACATAAACAACAAGAATGCAACGAAGCATGTTCTGTACGCAAGACATACATAAACAACAAGAATGCAACGAAGCATGTTTTGTATGCAAGACATACATAAACAACAAGAATGCAACGAAGCATGTTTGGTACGCAAGACATACATAAACAACAAGAATGCAACGAAGCATGTTTGGTACGCAAGACAAACATAAACTACAAGAATGCAACGAAGCATGTTTTGTACGCAAGACATACATAAACAACAAGAATGCAACGAAGCATGGTGTGTACGCAAGACAAACATAAACAACAAGAATGCAACGAAGCATGTTTTGTACGCAAGACATACATAAACAACAAGAATGCAACGAAGCATGGTGTGTACGCAAGACAAACATAAACAACAAGAATGCAACGAAGCATGTTTTGTACGCAAGACATACATAAACAACAAGAATGCAACGAAGCATGTTTTGTACGCAAGACAAACATAAACAACAAGAATGCAACGAAGCATGTTTTGTACGCAAGACATACATAAACAACAAGAATGCAACGAAGCATGTTTTGTACGCAAGACATACATAAACAACAAGAATGCAACGAAGCATGTTTTGTATGCAAGACATACATAAACAACAAGAATGCAACGAAGCATGTTTGGTACGCAAGACATACATAAACAACAAGAATGCAACGAAGCATGTTTTGTACGCAAGACAAACATAAACTACAAGAATGCAACGAAGCATGTTTTGTACGCAAGACATACATAAACAACAAGAATGCAACGAAGCATGTTTTGTATGAAAGACAAACATAAACAACAAGAATGCAACGAAGCATGTTTTGTACGCAAGACAAACATAAACTACAAGAATGCAACGAAGCATGTTTTGTACGCAAGACATACATAAACAACAAGAATGCAACGAAGCATGTTTTGTACGCAAGACATACATAAACAACAAGAATGCAACGAAGCATGTTTTGTACGCAAGACATACATAAACAACAAGAATGCAACGAAGCATGTTTTGTACGCAAGACATACATAAACAACAAGAATGCAACGAAGCATGTTTTGTACGCAAGACAAACATAAACAACAAGAATGCAACGTAGCATGTTTTGTACGCAAGACATAGATAAACAACAAGAATGCAACGAAGCATGTTTTGTATGAAAGACAAACATAAACAACAAGAATGCAACGAAGCATGTTTTGTACGCAAGACAAACATAAACAACAAGAATGCAACGAAGCATGTTTTGTACGCAAGACAAACATAAACAACAAGAATGCAACGAAGCATGTTTGGTACGTAAGACATACATAAACAACAAGAATGCAACGAAGCATGTTTTGTACGCAAGACATACATAAACAACAAGAATGCAACGAAGCATGTTTGGTACGTAAGACATACATAAACAACAAGAATGCAACAAAGCATGTTTTGTACGCAAGACATACATAAACAACAAGATTGCAACGAAGCATGTTTTGTACGCAAGACAAACATAAACAACAAGATTGCAACGAAGCATGTTTTGTACGCAAGACAAACATAAACAACAAGAATGCAACGAAGCATGTTTTGTACGCAAGACAAACATAAATAACAAGAATGCAACGAAGCATGTTTTGTACGCAAGACAAACATAAACAACAAGAATGCAACGAAGCATGTTTTGTACGCAAGACAAACATAAACAACAAGAATGCAACGAAGCATGTTTTGTACGTAAGACAAACATTTACAACAAGAATGCAACGAAGCATGTTTTGTACGCAAGACAAACATAAACAACAAGAATACAACGAAGCATGTTTTGTACGCAAGACAAACATAAACAACAAGAATGCAACGAAGCATGTTTTGTACGGAAGACATACATAAACAACAAGAATGCAACGAAGCATGTTTTGTACGCAAGACATAGATAAACAACAAGAATGCAACGAAGCATGTTTTGTACGCAAGACATAGATAAACAACAAGAATGCAACGAAGCATGTTTGTACGCAAGACATACATAAACAACAAGAATGCAACGAAGCATGTTTTGTACGCAAGACATAGATAAACAACAAGAATGCAACGAAGCATGTTTGTACGCAAGACATACATAAACAACAAGAATGTACGAAGCATGTTTTGTACGCAAGACAAACATAAACAACAAGAATGCAACGAAGCATGTTTTGTACGCAAGACATACATAAACAACAAGAATGCAACGAAGCATGGTGTGTACGCAAGACAAACATAAACAACAAGAATGCAACGAAGCATGTTTTGTACGCAAGACATACATAAACAAAAAGAATGCAACGAAGCATGTTTTGTACGCAAGACATAGATAAACAACAAGAATGCAACGAAGCATGTTTTGTACGCAAGACAAACATAAACAACAAGAATGCAACGAAGCATGTTTTGTACGCAAGACAAACATAAACAACAAGAATGCAACGAAGCATGTTTTTACGCAAGACATAGATAAACAACAAGAATGCAACGAAGCATGTTTTTACGCAAGACATAGATAAACAACAAGAATGCAACGAAGCATGTTTTTACGCAAGACATAGATAAACAACAAGAATGCAACGAAGCATGTTTTGTACGCAAACATAGATAAACAACAAGAATGCAACGAAGCATGTTTTGTACGCAAGACAAACATAAACAACAAGAATGCAACGAAGCATGTTTTTACGCAAGACATAGATAAACAACAAGAATGCAACGAAGCATGTTTGGTACGCAAGACAAACATAAACAACAAGAATGCAACGAAGCATGTTTGGTACGCAAGACAAACATAAACAACAAGAATGCAACGAAGCATGTTTTGTACGCAAGACAAACCTAAACAACAAGAATGCAACGAAGCATGTTTTGTACGCAAGACAAACATAAACAACAAGAATGCAACGAAGCATGTTTTGTAAGCAAGACAAACATAAACTACAAGAATGCAACGAAGCATGTTTTGTACGCAAGCAGACATAAACAACAAGAATGCAACGAAGCATGTTTTGTACGCAATACAAACATAAACAACAAGAATGCAACGAAGCATGTTTTGTTCGCAAGACAAACATAAACAACAATAATGCAACGAAGCATGTTTTGTACGCAAGCAGACATAAACAACAAGAATGCAACGAAGCATGTTTTGTACGCAAGACAAACATAAACAACAAGAATGCAACGAAGCATGTTTTGTTCGCAAGACAAACATAAACAACAATAATGCAACGAAGCATGTTTTGTACGCAAGCAGACATAAACAACAAGAATGCAACGAAGCATGTTTTGTACGCAAGACAAACATAAACAACAAGAATGCAACGAAGCATGTTTTGTACGCAAGACAAACATAACAACAAGAATGCAACGAAGCATGTTTTGTACGCAAGACATAGATAAACAACAAGAATGCAACGAAGCATGTTTTGTACGCAAGACAAACATAAACAACAAGAATGCAACGAAGCATGTTTTGTACGCAAGACAAACATACACAACAAGAATGCAACGAAGCATGTTTGGTACGCAAGACATACATAAACAACAAGAATGCAACGTAGCATGTTTTGTATGAAAGACAAACATAAACAACAAGAATGCAACGAAGCATGTTTTTACGCAAGACATAGATAAACAACAAGAATGCAACGAAGCATGTTTTGTACGCAAGACAAACATAAACAACAAGAATGCAACGAAGCATGTTTTTACGCAAGACAAACATAAACAACAAGAATGCAACGAAGCATGTTTTTACGCAAGACATAGATAAACAACAAGAATGCAACGAAGCATGTTTTGTACGCAAGACAAACATAAACAACAAGAAGGCAACGTAGCATGTTTTGTACGCAAGACATAGATAAACAACAAGAATGCAACGAAGCATGTTTTGTATGAAAGACAAACATGAACAACAAGAATGCAACGAAGCATGTTTTGTACGCAAGACATAGATAAACAAAAAGATTGCAACGAAGCATGTTTTGTACGCAAGACATACATAAACAACAAGAATGCAACGAAGCATGTTTTGTACGCAAGACATAGATAAACAAAAAGATTGCAACGAAGCATGTTTGGTACGCAAGACAAACATAAACAACAAGAATGCAACGAAGCATGTTTGGTACGCAAGACAAACATAAACAACAAGAATGCAACGAAGCATGTTTTGTACGCAAGACATACATAAACAACAAGAATGCAACGAAGCATGTTTTGTACGCAAGACATACATAAGTAACAAGAATGCAACGAAGCATGTTTTGTACGCAAGACATATATAAACAACAAGAATGCAACGAAGCATGTTTTGTACGCAAGACATACATAAACAACAAGAATGCAACGAAGCATGTTTGGTACGCAAGACATAGATAAACAAAAAGAATGCAACGAAGCGTGTTTTGTATGCAAGACAAACGTAAATAACAAGAATGCAACGAAGCATGTTTTGTACGCAAGACAAACATAAACAACAAGAATGCAACGAAGCATGTTTTGTACGCAAGACATACATAAACAACAAGAATGCAACGAAGCATGTTTTGTACGCAAGACATAGATAAACAACAAGAATGCAACGAAGCATGTTTTGTACGCAAGACAAACATAAACAACTAGAATGCAACGAAGCATGTTTTGTACGCAAGACAAACATTAACAACAAGAATGCAACGAAGCATGTTTTGTACGCAAGACAAACATAAACAACTAGAATGCAACGAAGCATGTTTTGTACGCAAGACAAACATTAACAACAAGAATGCAACGAAGCATGTTTTGTACGCAAGACATACATAAACAACAAGAATGCAACGAAGCATGTTTTGTACGTAAGACAAACATAAACAACAAGAATGCAACGAAGCATGTTTTGTACGCAAGACAAACATAAACAACAAGAATGCAACGAAGCATGTTTTGTACGGAAGACAAACATAAACAACAAGAATGCAACGAAGCATGTTTTGTACGCAAGACATAGATAAACAACAAGAATGCAACGAAGCATGTTTTGTACGCAAGACAAACATAAACAACAAGAATGCAACGAAGCATGTTTTGTACGCAAGACATAGATGAACAACAAGAATGCAACGAAGCATGTTTTGTACGCAAGACATAGATAAACAACAAGAATGCAAAGAAGCATGTTTTGTACGCAAGACAAACATAAACAACAAGAATGCAACGAAGCATGTTTTGTACGCAAGACATAGATGAACAACAAGAATGCAACGAAGCATGTTTTGTACGCAAGACATAGATAAACAACAAGAATGCAACGAAGCATGTTTTGTACGCAAGACAAACATAAACAACAAGAATGCAACGAAGCATGTTTTGTACGGAAGACAAACATAAACAACAAGAATGCAACGAAGCATGTTTTGTACGGAAGACAAACATAAACAACAAGAATGCAACGAAGCATGTTTTGTACGCAAGACATACATAAACAACAAGAATGCAACGAAGCATGTTTTGAACGCAAGACATACATAAACAACAAGAATGCAACGAAGCATGTTTTGTACGCAAGACAAACATAAACAACAAGAATGCAACGAAGCATGTTTGGTACGCAAGACAAACATTAACAACAAGAATGCAACGAAGCATGTTTTGTACGCAAGACAAACATAAACAACAAGAATGCAACGAAGCATGTTTTGTACGCAAGACAAACATAAACAACAAGAATGCAACGAAGCATGTTTTGTACGCAAGACATACATAAACAACAAGAATGCAACGAAGCATGTTTTGTACGCAAGACATACATAAACAACAAGAATGCAACGAAGCATGTTTTGTACGCAAGACAAACATAAACAACAAGAATGCAACGAAGCATGTTTTGTACGCAAGACATACATAAACAACAAGAATGCAACGAAGCATGTTTTGTACGCAAGACAAACATAAACAACAAGAATGCAACGAAGCATGTTTTGTACGCAAGACAAACATAAACAACAAGAATGCAACGAAGCATGTTTTGTACGCAAGACAAACATAAACAACAAGAATGCAACGAAGCATGTTTTGTACGCAAGACAAACATAAACAACAAGAATGCAACGAAGCATGTTTTGTACGCAAGACATAGATAAACAACAAGAATGCAACGAAGCATGTTTTGTATGCAAGACATAGATAAACAACAAGAATGCAACGAAGCATGTTTTGTACGCAAGACAAACATACACAACAAGAATGCAACGAAGCATGTTTGGTACGCAAGACATACATAAACAACAAGAATGCAACGTAGCATGTTTTGTATGAAAGACAAACATAAACAACAAGAATGCAACGAAGCATGTTTTTACGCAAGACATAGATAAACAACAAGAATGCAACGAAGCATGTTTTGTACGCAAGACAAACATAAACAACAAGAATGCAACGAAGCATGTTTTTACGCAAGACAAACATAAACAACAAGAATGCAACGAAGCATGTTTTTAGGCAAGACATAGATAAACAACAAGAATGCAACGAAGCATGTTTTGTACGCAAGACAAACATAAACAACAAGAATGCAACGTAGCATGTTTTGTACGCAAGACATAGATAAACAACAAGAATGCAACGAAGCATGTTTTGTATGAAAGACAAACATGAACAACAAGAATGCAACGAAGCATGTTTTGTACGCAAGACATAGATAAACAAAAAGATTGCAACGAAGCATGTTTTGTACGCAAGACATACATAAACAACAAGAATGCAACGAAGCATGTTTTGTACGCAAGACATAGATAAACAAAAAGATTGCAACGAAGCATGTTTGGTACGCAAGACAAACATAAACAACAAGAATGCAACGAAGCATGTTTGGTACGCAAGACAAACATAAACAACAAGAATGCAACGAAGCATGTTTTGTACGCAAGACATACATAAACAACAAGAATGCAACGAAGCATGTTTTGTACGCAAGACATACATAAACAACAAGAATGCAACGAAGCATGTTTTGTACGCAAGACATATATAAACAACAAGAATGCAACGAAGCATGTTTTGTACGCAAGACATACATAAACAACAAGAATGCAACGAAGCATGTTTGGTACGCAAGACATAGATAAACAAAAAGAATGCAACGAAGCGTGTTTTGTATGCAAGACAAACGTAAATAACAAGAATGCAACGAAGCATGTTTTGTACGCAAGACAAACATAAACAACAAGAATGCAACGAAGCATGTTTTGTACGCAAGACATACATAAACAACAAGAATGCAACGAAGCATGTTTTGTACGCAAGACATAGATAAACAACAAGAATGCAACGAAGCATGTTTTGTACGCAAGACAAACATAAACAACTAGAATGCAACGAAGCATGTTTTGTACGCAAGACAAACATTAACAACAAGAATGCAACGAAGCATGTTTTGTACGCAAGACAAACATAAACAACTAGAATGCAACGAAGCATGTTTTGTACGCAAGACAAACATTAACAACAAGAATGCAACGAAGCATGTTTTGTACGCAAGACATACATAAACAACAAGAATGCAACGAAGCATGTTTTGTACGTAAGACAAACATAAACAACAAGAATGCAACGAAGCATGTTTTGTACGCAAGACAAACATAAACAACAAGAATGCAACAAAGCATGTTTTGTACGGAAGACAAACATAAACAACAAGAATGCAACGAAGCATGTTTTGTACGCAAGACATAGATAAACAACAAGAATGCAACGAAGCATGTTTTGTACGCAAGACAAACATAAACAACAAGAATGCAACGAAGCATGTTTTGTACGCAAGACATAGATGAACAACAAGAATGCAACGAAGCATGTTTTGTACGCAAGACATAGATAAACAACAAGAATGCAAAGAAGCATGTTTTGTACGCAAGACAAACATAAACAACAAGAATGCAACGAAGCATGTTTTGTACGCAAGACATAGATGAACAACAAGAATGCAACGAAGCATGTTTTGTACGCAAGACATAGATAAACAACAAGAATGCAACGAAGCATGTTTTGTACGCAAGACAAACATAAACAACAAGAATGCAACGAAGCATGTTTTGTACGGAAGACAAACATAAACAACAAGAATGCAACGAAGCATGTTTTGTACGGAAGACAAACATAAACAACAAGAATGCAACGAAGCATGTTTTGTACGCAAGACATACATAAACAACAAGAATGCAACGAAGCATGTTTTGAACGCAAGACATACATAAACAACAAGAATGCAACGAAGCATGTTTTGTACGCAAGACAAACATAAACAACAAGAATGCAACGAAGCATGTTTGGTACGCAAGACAAACATTAACAACAAGAATGCAACGAAGCATGTTTTGTACGCAAGACAAACATAAACAACAAGAATGCAACGAAGCATGTTTTGTACGCAAGACAAACATAAACAACAAGAATGCAACGAAGCATGTTTTGTACGCAAGACATACATAAACAACAAGAATGCAACGAAGCATGTTTTGTACGCAAGACATACATAAACAACAAGAATGCAACGAAGCATGTTTTGTACGCAAGACAAACATAAACAACAAGAATGCAACGTAGCATGTTTTGTACGCAAGACATAGATGAACAACAAGAATGCAACGAAGCATGTTTTGTACGCAAGACAAACATAAACAACAAGAATGCAACGAAGCATGTTTTGTACGCAAGACAAACATAAACAACAAGAATGCAACGAAGCATGTTTTGTACGCAAGACATAGATAAACAACAAGAATGCAACGAAGCATGTTTTGTATGCAAGACATAGATAAACAACAAGAATGCAACGAAGCATGTTTTGTACGCAAGACATAGATAAACAACAAGAATGCAACGAAGCATGTTTTGTACGCAAGACATACATAAACAACAAGAATGCAACGAAGCATGTTTTGTACGCAAGACATACATAAACAACAAGAATGCAACGAAGCATGTTTTGTATGCAAGGATTGGGTAACGAATGCCGGGTTTGCTATTACTGGCTACGTAGACGTTGATGTTTACGCTGCCCAGTGGTGGTACCAGCAATATTTTGGTGGGGGGGGCAACACAGGGGCAGGCAAATTAGAGGGGGGGCAAGACAAATTGGCAAAAGTATTTAGCCCACTACTTTAGTACGAATACTCGCCTCCACAAACAAAGTACACCATATTAATTATATAAACCATATTAATTGTTTTGAATAAACTTACCCCACTGTAGTATCAAAATTGTATATACAGATAATTATGTCAGACGAGACGGCATGAGCTAGCTAAATGAGTTGAATTCGCCGGCGTACTGTCGAAAACTTGTCCACTAAAACATTTAAATCGAGATTTTTTACCAGGGTCTTTTGTATTCCTATCACATGTAAGTTCCCGAGTCTTGTGTTACCCATACTGCACACTATTTCTCAGATACGTTTTAATAATCTTTCGCATCCTGTGCTCGCCGGAGGTATGGTTTTATTGTATTACCAATATTCACTCACTTGTTCATTCCCTTCATTAGTAATTAGTAATGGTACTTCATTACTAACAACTACATGTCTACTACTACTACTACTACTACTAATACTACTACTACTACTACTACTACTACTACTTCTACTACTACTACTACTATTACTACTACAACTACTACTACTACTACTACTACTACTACTACTACTACTACTACTACTACTACTACTACTACTACTACTACTACTACTACTACTACTACTACTACTACTACTACTACTACCACTACTACTACTACTACTACTACTACTACTACTACTACTACTACTACTACCACTACTACTACTACTACTACTACTACTACCGACTACTACTACTATTTTGTTTATATTTTTGCTTGACGGCTTATATATAAAACATGTTTGTTTTTTTTATAAAACTTCAACAAAATGCAATGCAGTAGGCCTACATTGAATACAATACAATTGGACAAGGGGTTAAGATATTATGCCTATGACAAATATTGTTAAGTACGTGGTCGGCAAGTGAGCCAGTAGGTGGCTCGTTGGTCCAGTGGTTAGCATCCCTGCTTCCAATGCAGAAGGTTCCGGGTTCAAATCCCGCTTCAGGCAGAAGTTTTTTAACTTCTAATGTGGATTCAATTCCATTACTTCTTGGCTTAGGAATAAGTAAACGGTGACTTTGGAGCCGTCCTAGCAACGAAGCACTCAATAAATTCAAAGTTGTTCTGAATCGGCCTTGTTGATTCTGGCATTGTCCGCAGGTGTTCACACTGTCCAATCACTGATTCATATGTTTCGTATTTGAAATATCGATCTTTGATTGGTTATCGCTCACTCGTCGATGGTGTTCGAAGCCTACAGGGTTGGTTTAGTCACTTTAAATTAAAGTCCCCCACTGCAAATCAGTTTAATTACTGAGTGGGTAGACTCTAAATGTGAATTTATTTATTTTTTATTTATCGTAATTCGCCAGTGCTTTAGACTATAATATGCCTACTTTGCTTTCTGCTTTCTCCCAACCACTTGTTCTTGCACTGCACCTCGCAACTCTAGATGTTGCCAATAAGTATTTCCATAAAACAAGGCATACAGGCAAAAAAATACATGGAAAGTCGAAAGAAGGGCTATTGAGATGACCAATCTATAAACAAAGTACTCGGAGCATTGGTATACTAGACGGTCGCAATAACAACGGAACATTCAAATACATAGGTTGGGCGGAGGTTCACCGCTATAGTTCCTGACAACGCCAACTACGGCAGCACAAGGTGGGACAGTAGTATATTGTCAAGTCTCCGCTTCAGTCAGCAGCGCCACATACTGGACGCAAGGCTTTACATGATTAATAACCACTCACAGTCAAAAGTGACACCAAAACATAATATGTTCTAGAGTAAAAAATTTAAAAAATAACCAACTACTAAATAGCTTAAACACCGCGGCTCTGCGCGTGCGCGCTGCCTAAAATAAGTCTATTTATCTTATATTCACTCTCATTTATCATATGCCATAATATTCTGGAGACATTCCCCACAGCAAAAGATTCACCTTCCAGATAGGGCAGTTCGCATTATTGCTGGCGTCTTAAAAAGGCATAGGCCTACCTGCAGACAGCTATTCGGAGAGCTTGAAATTCACACTCGTACAGACAGACACCATAATATTTGTGCGTTCAAACCCAAATCTCGTCCCACTCAACTCTTCAGTCCTATCATTTCACAAGAGAGAATTACATGCAGATTCACCTTCCTAGACTAAAAATCTATATTCTATGAAGGCTTAGCTACTTACTCTTTACAACAAACTTCCCAACAAAATAAGGTATTTCTCCCTCCCTTCCCTCATAGCCAATTTGAAATCTTTTCTCATTTCTGGGTCCGTTATTCTTTCCACGAATTGGAATTCCTCTCAGTTCAAAACATTGATATAAAGACACTTTGATTCTTATCTATTTATTTGGTCTTTATTGACAACGGGGCAAATAAATAGATAAGAATCAAAGTGTCTTGATTGATATCTTTCTATCTAGTGTCTCTCATGCCATGTATCTCTAAAATGTGTCAATTTTAGTTCAGTTGTTTATTCATCCTTTTATTTACACATGGTAGAAAATGTGGATTAATTATGATAATAATAATAATAAATAATAGTACCTCATGGAAATACCGGTACTTGACATTGGTCCAGTGGTTAGCATCCCTGCTTCCAATGCAGAAGGTCTCGGGTTCAAATCCCGCTTCAGGCAGAAGTTTTTTTAACTTCTAATGTGGATTCAATTCCATTACTTCTTGACTTAGGAATAAGTAAACGGTGACTTTGGAGCCGTCCTAGCAACGAAGCACTCAATAAATTCAAGTTGTTCTGAATCGGCCTGGTTGATTCTGGCATTTGTCCGCAGGTGTTCGCACTGTCCAATCACTGATTCATATGTTTCGTATTTGAAATATCGATCTTTGATTGGTTATCGCTCACTCGTCGATGGTGTTCGAAGCCTACAGGGTTGGTTTAGTCACTTTAAATTAAAGTCCCCCACTGCAAATCAGTTTAGTTACTGAGTGGGTAGACTCTAAATGTGAATTTATTTTATTTATTTTTATTTATTCATTACATCTGTATTGTCTGTATAACATGTAAACACCGGCTTTGACCGAGATTGATGACTGTTTAAACTAGCAGCATGTGATTAGTGAAGATAGGCTTGGTGAAAAAGGTGCTCATAGGATGATAATAATTATAATTATTTTTTGTTATTATTATTATTACTATTATTATTATTATTATTATTATTATTATTATTATTATTATTATTATTATTATTATTATTATTATTATTATTATTATTATTATTATTATTATTATTATTTTATTGTTGCAATACATACAAACTCGGTCAAAACCGGCATAAACATGTTGTACGGACACAAATGTCAAGTATTTCCATGTGTTTACCTTATTAAAATCTACTTAGAACTACTTAATATATCTTCTTCTTCTTCTTCTTCTTCTTCTTCTTCTTCTTCTTCTTCTTCTTCTTCTTCTTCTTCTTCTTCTTCTTCTTCTTCTTCTTCTTCTTCTTCTTCTTCTTCTGCTTCTCAAATGCCCACATTTGGCTATACTACTTAATATATCATTGTTCACATTATTTTTTCCAAACCGAACTGTGGATGCTATGTACGGTCGTGGCCGATTTGTACTCATCCCAGCATTCGCTCTTTGTACGGTGGAAACCACGAAAACCACCATCGGGATGGAGAACTTCTTGAAGTCTTCATTCTTCTTAGTTCAAAAATTTTCGCACTATCCTACACGTGTTCAAAATAATTGCTTTTTGCATCTCGATGTATATGTTCGGTTGGAGACCAATTAGTTTAATACTGTCATGGAGTTTACGTGGAACAATGCCATTTGCTGATATTAACGGTATAACAGTTACATTATTCTGCTTCCACAACCTTTTTATTTCAATAGATAATTCCTTATATTTGTTTATCTTTTCCCGCCAAGTTGTCTCTACATTGTGGCATAAGGACGGCAACATCAATTAAAATCGTTTCTTGTTTCTTCTTGTCAATAAATATAATATCCGGTCTATTGTGATGTATGGTTTGATCTGTAATAACTGCCCGGTCGTAATATAATTTGTAGTCTTTACTATCTAATACCTTTTCAGGCTTGTATTTGTAATACGCAGTGGTTGTGTTTATAAGTTTATACTTCATGGCTAATTTTTGATGTACAATGTTTGCAACTTGGTTATGCCTATGCAGATAATCTGTTTGACAAAGCATTTTGCACCCAGATACGATATGTTCAATTGTTTCGCCGTTCAAATTACATTTTCTACATTTATCTTCCACTGTGACGTCTTTCAGTATGTATTTTTTGTAATTGTTAGTCTTGATTACTTTATCTTGAATAGCGATCATAAATCCCTCTGTTTCGCTGAAAATGTCCCCGGACGTTAACCATTTGTTCGATGCTACCCTATCGACGCTATCCTTAAGAAGTTCTTTATAATGTCTGCTATGTAACGTCTTTTCTGATATTCTGATCTCTTTTGCTGTGTCAGAATTTAGTTTTTGAAGCAAGTTTAAATTTCCGTCATTTAAATTGAGGGGAGAAAGCGACTTGTCTGCCGATACTATAGCTCTATGAAGTTGTGAATGTGGGCATTTTGTATAAAAGTACTTTCTCAGAATTTCAATTTGTTTATAATATAAATTGTTTAAATCAATCAAGCCTCTTCCCCCTTTTTCTCTAGGTAGAGTCACTCGTTCTATTGCTGACTTAGGGTGATGACTTCTGTATTTGGTGAATGTTGTGCGGGTGAGAATTTCTAGGGCATGAAGTTCTGTCTGTGTCCAGTTAATAATTCCAAATGAATATGTTAGTACCGGTATAGCATAAGTGTTAATTGCTTTGATCTTGTTTTTACCATTCAATTGTGTTTTTAAAATGGATCCTATTCGTTTCTTGTATGCAGAAATTAGTTTACTTTTCATCAGTTTATGATCAATTCGTTTAGCCTGCGCAAATCCTAGATATTTGTATACATCTTCTTCGTCCATTACTCCAATCCGGTTGTCTTCGTCAATTTCAAACTCTTCTAATTTCGTAATCTTTCCTTTGATGACATGAAGTGACTTACATTTATCAATTCCAAAATCCATACATATATCTCTACTGAATTCTAACGTTGAGTTAAGAAGATTCGTCATGTGTGTCGCATTTAAAGCATATAGCTTGAGATCGTCCATGTAGAATAGATGTGAAAGTGTGTGGCAAACCGTATTACCGTCCTTTATCTTGAAACCATGTGTAGATTTGTTTAGTATATGAGATAATGGATTTAATGAAAGACAAAACCATAACGCACTAAACGAGTCACCTTGAAAAATACCTCGTCGGATGTTAACTGGGTCAGTACATATCTGCTCTTTGCCTACGTTTAACTTTAATGTTGTTTTCCAACTCGTCATCGCTGTCCGCAAAAAGTTTACTATCAATGGGTTTACTTTATAAATTTCCAGTATCTGTATTAGCCACGAATGTGGTGACGAATCATACGCTTTCTTGTAATCAATATAGCTAACGTGAATGTTTCTCTTCTTGTTGAAAGCTTGGTTCATTACAACAGAATCGATAATTAATTGTTCCTTACACCCTTGCGACAATTTACGACATCCCTTTTGTTCTTCAGCTAATATATTGTGTTCTTCGCAGTGACTATATATTTTATTTGTTATGCACGATGTCAAGATTTTGTAAATAGTAGGTAAGCATGTAATTGGTCTATATTTACTTGGATTTTTGGTGTCATTATCTTTTGTATTAAGAAATGTTATTCCTTCAGTAAAGAAATCTGGTAAATCCTTGTCTCCTAATATAAATTCATTAAGACATTTAGCAATCTGGGTGTGCATGTTTGAAAACTTCTTGTACCAAAAATTTTGAATGTTATCGTTACCAGGTGCTTTCCAATTATGAGTATTTCGTATCGTTGATTTTATATCACCTACACTGATGCCATCAAATGTCATTTCTTCGATATCACTCATTGCCTCAATTTCATCTTGAATCCATGTTGCATTGTGATTGTGCATTAACGGGTTACTCCATATCCCACCCCAAAACTGCTCAATCTCTGTCTTCGATGGTATACCATTGCCTACTATTTCTTCTTTATTGTTAATTTGCTGATAGAATTCTTTTTCTTTTTCTTTAAACATTTCGTTTTGTTCTTTTCTATCACTACACTCTTTATATCTTCGTAGTCTTTTGGCTAATGCACTTACTTTTTGCTTTAGAGTATCCAAATATTCGTTTGTAGCCTCGTTCGGTGTTTCATGTATAGTATGGATTTTAAACCTTTCAAATATGTGTTGGCAATATTGTAATATCTTTTTAGATCTATTACCCATCCTGAATTGTTCTAATCTCCCAATATCTCTCCTTAACTCGTTGATCCGTTTGACTAATCTTCGTTCCCATTTTGGAGTCTTATTTGTTTTTATGTTCTGAGAATGTACCAACTTTATTTTTAATCCTAATTGTCTGACCACTGCTACGGCTCCACAATATATTGCTGCATGCACTTCCTCAAACGACAATTCTTTCTTCGCGTAATCTAACAATATATGTGCGTTCATTACGTGCATTACTATGTCCATTTGCTTGGACTGTTTAGGTTTAGGAATTCTAGGTCTCTTGTTCGGTTCTATATGTGCAAATTCTGTCAAAGCATTTTCAAAAGCTAAATGTAATATGTTCTTTAACTCGTCTATTTCTTGTGTGTTCCCTCTTGTATTCTCTTCTTGTTCAATGTTATTAATAGGTGGATGTTGGTGATGTACCTCTTGTGTGTTCTGGCCTTCTGGTAGATCTACTTGTTCCATTAATTCTTGTCGTAGATGGTCATCGTTTCTTGATGCTTCCATGATGTGCTCCTCGTTCGCCAAATCCTCTTCATTTTCTTGATCTATTTGTAGTTCTTCCTCTACTTCATGTCTTATTACGTTCAATAGATTAAATGGTAGCATACCATTACTTACAATTATTCTCCTTTGGTCTGCTACTCTTTGTTCGGTTACATCTACTAATGGGTATTCACGTGTAAACGCTCGGTGCAGTTCTTGTCGATATCCAACTAATCTAGTTTCTAATAACGTAATTCTATAGTAGTTGCGCATCACACAAATGTTCATATTATCTGTCCACTTGATACGCTGCCTCACTCTTCCAGATTTGGTGGTCTGTTGCGATAATACATCAGAAGCATCCATAATCTGTTTGTTTATTTACTAAATGTCAAAGTTCATTGTCCTGTCAAACTAAGTTCTTTGTCACAGAAAGTTAATATTGTTTTTCAAAGAAATCAAAGCACTTAATGTCACACTTTTCTTTACACTCACAACTTGGCCGTGCCCCGTCAATAAATAACACACGCAATTACAAGGCGCTGAGTTGGAGTTGAATGACAGTTTCAAATTTCACAGATTTTGAAGACGAAATCTTCTTAATTCTGGAAACAAATAAAAAGTGCTTACATACAACCGTAAAACATATATCTAGTTACAATTTTATCGAATCAAATTATAAGTACAAGACCTTGACGTGTCCAGATCCAGCTTCAATCTGTCAAAATCAACACTAAATTCAACTGTTCCTATGTTTCTCAAGTAAGGCCCTGGACTAAAATGTAAGCCTACAAAATTAAACTTCTATTTATATACAAAGTAATGGATATTGGTACTTCCCTTTATGTCTTCTTGCAGTAAATCACTCGTAGATCTCAATGCCGTGAAAATTGTTGGTTGATTACAGCTTTTTCCCTTTGAAATGCGATATATTATCAGCAGCGACTGGGAACGTGTAGACTTTTAGGGGTTACCAGGTAACCCCTCATACTTTCCACATTACTCTTACTTTTTTAATATTATTATTATTATTATTATTATTATTATTATTATTATTATTATTATTATTATTATTATTATTATTATTATTATTATTATTATTATTATTATTATTATTATTATTATTATTATTATTATTATATTATTGAATGTATCACACAGGTAG
>CAMDTW010000293.1:0-47500 GCA_945910005.1 Isoperla grammatica | reverse complement strand
TTATTATTATTATTATTATTATTATTAATATTATTATTATTATTATTATTATTATTATTATTATTATTATTATTATTATTATTATTATTATTATTGTTATTATTATTATTATTATTATTATATTATTGAATGTATCACACAGGAAGACACATGGAAATAGTTGACATTTCGTCCGTATAACATGTTAACGCCGGTTTTGAACGAGATTGTATGATTGTGATACATGATAAAATAATAATAATAATAATTTTTATTATTTTATTGTTGCAACACATACATACTCGGTCAAAACCGGCGCAAACATGTTGTACGGACATAAATGTCAAGTATTTCCATGTGCTTACATTATTAAACTCTACTAAGAACTAAATAACTATAATATTATTTTTCCAAAACCAACTGTAGATGTATGTATGGTCGTGGTGAATTTCTGTTTGTGTCCAATTAATTATTCCGTATTATTATTATTATTATTTTAATTATTCTTCTTCTTCTTCTTATTATTATTATTATTAGTATTGTTATTATTATTAATATTTTATTGTTGCAATACATACAAACTCGGTCAAAACCGGCATAAACATGTTGTACGGACACAAATGTCAAATATTTCCATGTGTTTACCTTATTAGAATCTACTTAGAACTACTTAATACATCATTGTCCACATTTTTTTTTCCAAACCGAACTGTGGATGCTATGTACGGTCGTGGCCGATTTGTACTCATCCCAGCATTCGCTCTTTGTACGGTGGAAACCACGAAAACCACCATCGGGATGGAGAAATTCTTGAAGTCTTCATTCTTCTTAGTTCAAAAATTTTCGCACTATCCTACACGTGTTAAAAATAATTGCTTTTTGCATCTCGATGTATATGTTCGGTTGGAGACCAATTAGTTTAATACTGTCCTGGAGTTTACGTGGAACAATGCCATTTCGTCGTGTTGGTACTTATTTCGTCAATATCCTCTTTTCACTTTTTTTTAGTTGTTTTGGTATTGCATATTGTCTATGCGTATTTAATCCATTTCCGCAATCTCTGGGTGAAATTTTCTATTACTGTCGACTATCTTGGTGCTTGTTTGATCCATGTCCACGAGGTTGGAATAAATGTCAGTGCTTATTTGGGCCATATCCACATGCACCAATCAGAACCGCGGGATTGATCGGCCGGCCACTACGAACAGTTGCGATGGCATTCAGAGGATTTTCCATTCGTGTGTTCTGCGTTGTTAGCTTGCTGACAGCCGATTTGGCAAGGTGTTTATTACATATCATCCCAATATCTAAGTTTATCTCCAGCACCGAACTTGCCCAAGGAACTGGATTTCAGATAACGAGTTTGCCTTTTTGATATTTCTAGGCCTAGACTCTGTAAGTTATTGAGCTTGTTCATAAACAAATTTTATATTAACCCTAGATATAGGACCTAGGCCTACTGAGTAGGCCTGACCGGTGCCCGAAGTGGAAATATAAAATTGGCGGGATGAACAGAAGTATAGGCAGTCATACAAGTAGTATTATGCCTGCACACGTAAACTGTGAGGCGGGTGGAAGGGGGAGGTCCGTAATCATCGTCAAAAAATTTACTTGAAGGAGAATACGGGCATAATATTCACATGTTTTATTTTAATTGTACTAACGGAAATGTGATAAAATTCTAATATAAGTTCTATATATAAAACTGTACTCTACTCATCAGTAATTTTCCGGACTGCGTAAGGGATTGCGAGTGGGCTGAGTATGTATAGGCAATCCATTCTGAGAGTAACGATCATTGCTGGGGGGGGGGGGTTAGGGGGGGGGGGGGGGTGACGTGTGACCGGAGACTTAAAAAATTATTCGTTCTACAAACGTTTCATCCACATGTCATAAATATCCAATCGAAGAATGAGAGAAGCAATTTTTGGAGTATGATTTTAATTTTAATCATTCCGCTTGTTAATCTTGTTAATAATAAGCGGGGATAATAACCTTTGGAATTTTGTGTGTACTCGTACTTGTAATTACTTGTTTGTAAGTTAAAACTTTGAAATCGTTTTATCAATAAAAATAAATTTGTAATCAGAATTAATATAATTTCTTGTGTAGTTCTTTGCCATTTTAATATAATGTTGCAAGCAATTAAACCCAGTCGAGATAGTTCCTTCTCCCCGTGGTGACCGGTGCCTGCAACGAGGGTGTTGTGTATAATAATATCTCACTCATAATTTCTTTCTCTTTTTTCCTTTGCTGATGCCCAAATGGCAACCTAACCCCTACCCCTGTCGTACCTTATCCTTTTCACTGACAGTTATGCGACGTGTGTTCATAGTTTCTGACCCAGGATCGTTGTCATTTTTGTAGCTGCACAGGTCCACCACTGGCCCTTCCTCGTGGTGTGGGTTCCTCCCATTGTGGTTCCTCCCACTTTGCTCATTCTCAACGTGTCCCAGTAAAATCCTAGGAATGTCCATGATGTCCCTCGCCTACGCTAAAATGACAATACCTATGTTTCCAAGAAGTGCCTTGTAAAGGAACCTAATCAATCGCCTAACGATTACAACATCTTTATCAGTGTATACTGTAATTATAACTAATGTTTTGGTCTTTGTTTGCATATTAAAGCATGTTCATAATTTTTTTATTTTTTTTTAAAATTTAATTTTAAAAGCTTAAACATTAATAAATTGATAAAAAAAATTATTTTTATGCCAAATCAAGTTCCCTGTACTACTAAGTTACAAAATATATAAATTATTATCCAAGGTACACCTAATACGATCAAAGTAAGAGTAAAGTGGATATGGACGAAATAAGCACTAAACATTTATTCATTTTTGTCAGGAGCTGTAGTCCATATCCAACAATGAGTGCCCTGTTCTGGGGGAAATACAAAAGCAAAATGTTTTGTTATTATGAAAATACTTATACTGTATCCATACTTGAACAATAGAATTCAAGAATGGTGGATGCCTTGTAACAGATAAAAGTACCAGCAGTTTAACATTCCAACCCCGTTTTCTTCGTCTGCGAAAAAGCGGATATGGACGAAATAAGTACTCACACGACGATTTGCTGATATAATTAACGGTATAATAGTTACATTATTCTGCTTCCACAACCTTTCTATTTCAATGGATAATTCCTTATATCTGTTTATCTTTTCCCGCCAAGTTGTCTCTACATTGTGGCATAAAGGGACGGCAACATCAACTAAAATCGTTTCTTGTTTCTTCTTGTCAATAAATATAATATCCGGTCTATTGTGATGTATGGTTTGGTCTGTTATAACTGCCCGGTCGTAATATAATTTGTAGTCTTTACTATCTAATACCTTTTCAGGCTTGTATTTGTAATACGCAGTGGTTGTGTTTATAAGTTTATACTATGGCTAATTTTTGATGTACAATGTTTGCAACTTGGAAACGAACTATTGCAAGTAATTTTAGCTGATTTGAATACCAAAAATAACTGAAATTTACACATACCGAACTTCGCGCGAACCTAGCCTGTTACATCCGGGCGGAAAGAGATGTATGCGTGCGACGGAAGTATTTTTGTTGTGTTTGTTGTATTCTGGTGCGTCTGACCGTGGTTTGCCGCTGTGCAGCAGAGCAGTAACAACAACAAAAGAATATTAGCCCCTCCCTCATTTATTCTGTCCAGTATGATGAACTGCGCTGTCCACTAACGCAGGCGTTTTATTTTTCGGAACTCGTGTAGCCAGCGCGAAAGACGCGCAGGTAAAACTTTGAACATTTTGGAGAACTAAACAACAAACTCAATGTAAGTAATATTTATATTATGTCATATTGTTCCAAGATCTTTGGGTTACGTGTACTGAATACACTCATTATCGCTCCAGGCATATAGTCTTAGCCTATGCTAGGCCTAGGCCTATGTTATAAGGTCCCTTGCCCGGATTATGAAAGAACTAATGACGCCGGTTAAATATAAGCCAATATATTCAGATTCTACTATTCCATACCTCAGTCTGGAGTCCAGGAAAAGGCTGTAGCTGAATTATTATTCACAATTTATTGCATAACTAAGTAACTAACCATAAACACATAATCTAGGCCTAAGCCTAGGCCTAGACCTTGTCCTAGCCTAGGCCCGAGCGCTCCTGTCCCTATCAAATAGGCCTATGAACAACACCACATAAGCCTGAGCCTAGGGATAGCCCATATCAGAGCAATGGGTATTTATGGCCAGGAGCTGATTCGCGTTTTTACTCACATTTTTCATAGAAAAACGCCGAAGTTTTGTTTAAAGTGTTATTTTTATTGTTCAGTATTTGATTGCCTTTATTTTGATGTACATTATGATATAGTATTTACTTTTGAAGGTTATTAAATGATTGTTAAAGTTTTTATGGTAAAAGTTTACACCTTCTTCCTTGTATCCGCTTCGTGTCCGTTGCAGTGCTGCCAATGTAGGCCTAGAAGGAAAAAGAACGAAATCACTAGATTACAGTCGAATCGAAGGAATGTTCTAATTGAATCAAATCAAATAGGCTATCGTGCGCAGTTATGAACCACATATCAACCAGACCCAATAACCTTCCCAACTTTCGTGGGTTGTCAGACAGCTAGGCCTAGGCGTTGGCCCAGCCAATTCAACATATAATATAATTGACCCCCTAACCCAGGGGTGCCCAACTTAATTTAGAAGTGGGCCACATTGCATAATTATTAAATGTTTTTTGCGGGCCACATCAATTTAAATATAGGCCTAAATATGTTTATAGTTGATTTTTGTTGAATTTGTTGGTTGCAAAATGTATAATACTACATATTACTATGTATATAATACAAAAATAACTACATATCCGGCCACTTTTCATTAAATACGCGACACTCACTACTTATTTTAGTAGTTTTAATTCTTGTGATACGGAAATTTGTAGAAAACACGTAAAACAACACATCACAGTTAGCACATAGAAACACTTAATTCACAACTTTCTCACGTGCAAGCAAGAACTCTACTAAAAGGGTTGGTATTTGTTTAGTATCACTGATCGCGCTTCTTACTCACTTTTTCCAATGAAAAACGCCAAAGTCTTGTTTAAGGTGTTATTTTTATTGAACAATGTTTAATTTTCTTTCTTTTGATGCTTATTATAATATTGTAGTTAGTTTTTAAGAGTAACAAATGATTGTTTGAAGTTTTTATATGAAAAGTTGACGTCTTCTTCCTTGTTTCCTGCTTGTGTCCGGTGCAGTGCTGCCAATGGCAAACTATCCAAAACCACCCCCTAACCTCGGGCAAAGTCACTTTCGGGCGCAAATCTGCATAATTGCATAATTTGAAGAAGGGGTATTTAATTGTAGGGGCCTAGTTTGCACGTACATCCAAACCCCCCCCCCCTAACCTCTGGCAAACTATCCAAAACCACCCCCTAACCTCGGGCAAAGTCACTTTCGGGCGCAAGAGGTAGGGTTTTTTCATGTACATACGTTGGTAGACCACACTTTATGTGTGCTCCGAACAGCTGCGCCCTCGCACGTCCGCCATATTGCCATATTTAACGTGATTGTGTTGTCAAATCGATGCAACTTCAAAACGATAATTTAATATGAAAGAAGAGACTATTTGTATTAAAAATCACTGGAGCTTACAGATAAATCATGAAATAACAATAATGTACTGCGCATATGATCAATATCGCAAAGGAATACAGAAAAAAAGTGAGGACGAAACGCGATCAGTGATACTAAACAATTACCAAAGGGGGTAGGTTATCTGTGCCAGTAGAGTCCTCACGTGTTAGTTAGCCGGATGTCGCCAAAGAAAACAATAATACCACCCCTTCCTCGGCTTCCAAGAAACTAGGCTTGACCGAGAACAAAACTAGAAGAACAAACAAAAGAGTTCTGACAGTTTTTTGCTGCGAAGTCTAAAATAGTTATACCAATTAGTTATCTGTGGTTATACACATATAGGCCTATATATCTCCATCGAATAAGTTTCAAAACAATGTGCGTTCAGATAAAATTAAATTTTCTTCGTGGGTTTAGTTGTGTGACTAGAATGTATGATGGCCAGATGAAGTGGCTTGACGGGCCGCATGCGACCCGCGGGCCGTATGTTGGGCACCCCTGCCCTAACCTGTCCCAATTTTCGTGGGATGTCAGGCAGCTAGGCCTAGGCGTAGGCCCAATCAATTTAACATAATATAATGGACCCCCTAACCTTCAGGTTAGTTTACTTGCATAATTTGAAGAAGGGGTATTTAATCATAGGGGTCTAGTTTGCACCTACCATTCAAACTCTTGACGTAGGTATCTGATGATTCATCGCTAGGCCTATTGCTTTCTTCAGGTAGTTGGTTTTCGGATCCAGGCTGGTATACTTTTCCAACCATTTTAAAGAATTGGTGCATTCTCTCAGAATGTTTAGGAAATGCCCTCTTCCAAATAAACTCACATAGATACCCGTCGTAGTGGGCCTCCTTTCGCCCGTATCGGGGAACATTGCCTCTGACTTCGCGCCACACCCTCTCTATGTTCTGGGTGTGAGCCCCAGTGTCCGGGTCTACAAAGTTCACCGAATGGTTAACCGTCAGATGGACAAATCCCTCGTCTTTCAGACAGTCGTATGCCCGCCAACAATCGGGCAAAATCCATTCCTTAATGATGCTTAACAATGTCTCCTTGGTCCTGTCAGCGACCCCAACAATGAACAATTTTTTCGATCCCCTTTCAATGCCACCAAATACCCACTTGCCTTCTATTATACGGCCTCGATTGTATTTTCGCCGCCCAATCTTAGCCTCATCAATCTCTACGACAACACCAGGGCCCCCAATCTTCTCCCTTATCTCCGTGCACCATTTTACACAAACCTCTCTAGTAAGAGGACCAATCAACCACTGCTCCACTAGAGAAATTTAACTCTTGGTATATAAAGTCCTGCCTCGGAGGTCGGAGGTACACCCACATAGCCGTAAATCTACAAATTACTTCGATTGAGAAACTTGACCTATGAAACCATGTGCCTCTTCTCACCGAGGCCCTATATTGACATTTCTTATGGTAGGCAATTGTCTTCAAACAGGACAACATTCCGGTGTTCTTATTATAGGTTAATTGTTTGTTGCACAATTTGCATTGAAGTTGTCTCGAAATTACGCAATGGTTCTCTAGCCACTTCCATAACGATTTGATATCACTACACAATTCAATAAACTTCACGAAAGTAATATTACATTCACCCTCACACGACATGACTGCACTGTGAGAATGAACAAATGAACTGTTCGAATTTGGAGCGCAACGGATACACAGATGAGAACAGAGGATGTAGGTTTTTTTTATGTACTTACGTTGGTAGCACACGTCTTGTGTGCTCCGAACAGCTGCGCACTCGTACGTATGCCATATTGCCATATTTAACGTGATTGTGTTGTCGAATCGATGCATCTTCAAAATGATAATTTAATATGAAAGAAGATACTATTTGTATTGAAAATCACTGTAGCTTGCAGATAAATAATGAAATAACAATTATGTACTACGCAAATGATCAATATCGCAAAGGAATACAGAAAAAAAGTGATTTCAAAAGGAATCAGCTCCTGGCCATAATTACCCGGCAATGAACAAATGCGATGTGGTCAAACCGACTTAAGCGTACGTCAGTCTTAATTCACAGGTCGGAGTGATCCAAAGGGGCATAACATAATAATAATAATAATATTAATTGAAACCACTCAATGCAAGCACAGCAGTTGCAGTGAAGCGAGCTAGCCATATAGGCCTATCGAGAGTGTTGGTTTGGATATGCTTTGCTTGGTCGGCCTGAGATAACACACACATAGGCCTAGGCTCTACATGTATGTCAGACTATTTTATTTTCATAATACTTGACGTAAGTTAGTTAGCTCGTTTACGCATGTGATAGGCTATACGTACACGTACTGCAATATAACAGTTCCTACTAGACCTGGGCTATGCCATACCAGTGAATTCAATCTATGGATAGGTATTTATTTATTTTTTGTTTATTTATTTATTTATTTATTTATTTATTTATTTATTTATTTATTTATTTATCTATTTATCTATTTATTTCATATGCGGTTGTTTGACTATGTACACAATACATTGCCTAAACGGTATTGACCATGTCAAGTTTGAAGAATAAAAATATAAAAATACACACTTGTACAAACAAGCAAACAATACAAAATAAAAACAGACAAAATCAGACTTAAATCGTATCTTCTTGTCTTTGTAGAGCTGTCCTATTAACTTTCTCCCAGGAAGTCATCGACGCAATAAGAGGATTTGTCAAGCAGATACTTAGTCAGTGCTTGCCTGAAGGTAGTTCGCTTCTTAACAGCTTGTTGTAGAGCCTTCTGCCCGCCTGCATCACGCTACTTTGGGTGGATTTAAGCCGACAGTAGACGTGAGCAATATCTTTGGCCTGCCTTGTGTGATGTTTATGGTGAGAGCCGTCCTCAAAGAGTGGAAGGTTGTCTCTCGTAAGCTGGCATACTGCTTGAATATACAGACTAGGAAGTGGCAGGATGTTAAGCTCCTTAAAACCTAGTCCGCACGACTCACGAGGACCAATGCAAAGCATATAGGGGATAATCCTTTTCTGCGCTTTAAATGCATCTTTGCTCTTTGTTGCGGCCCCCCAAAAAATCACACCATACTGAAGTAGAGACTGAACTTGTGCAAAATATACGGTTCTGATGGTACTCCTGTTGCAATGCCGTGACAATAGACGTATGGCGAAGCTTGCTTTTGTTAGCTTGGAGACGAGATGCTCAATATGAGGTGCCCATGTCAGTTGGTGGTCGATAATTAATTCTAGGAATCCTGCTTTGGTTTTGAACTCCCACGAAGCACTTGTGGTAACCTGCCTCCCCTGTGGTGAGAAGACAACAACTTGCGTCTTGTCCCAGTTAAATTTCAACTTGTTTGGGTTAAACCAGCCAGCTTGTGAGGTCAGCTAGCGATGATGCAAGTTCTAGTTCGAGTCCATGTGCAAGGTAGCTGCCTCGACTGCGGCACTAGAATCGTCCGCAAAGAGTATTATTTTGCGACTGGTTCCTTTCGCCGATACTCTTGCAGGAAGGTCGTTTACTAGAAGTGAGAACTGAATAGGCCCCAAGATGGAGCCTTGCAGTACCCCACATATCAAGATTTCCCAGTCAGACCTGCACAGAGGGTCAAGTTGTACACATTGCTTCCTGTTTGTCAGGTAAGACTCCATCCAGGAACCCATAGCTCCGACAATCCCATAACATTGTAACTTTTTCAGGAGTATTCGGTGGTCCACTGTGTCGTAGGCTTTCGACAGGTTGCAAAGGATCACTCCCGGCTGAAGTTTCTTGTCTATTGCATTAGCGACCTTGTTGATCATCTGGAATGCAGCTGATGTCGTGGAGAAGCCTTTACGGTACCCATGCTGATCATTGATCAAAATAGAATTTCCATCAAGGTGTTCTTGCAGTTCATTTAGTACAATGTTCTCTGACAACTTCGAGAAGGATGATAGCAAAGAAATTGGGCAATAATTAGCGCATTCAGTCTTCTCACCTTTCTTATGAATTGGTTTAACCACGGCAAGTTTAATTTTGTCAGGAAACTGCCCTGAGTAGAAGGAGTAGTTAAAAATATGAACTAAGGGAGTAGTAATCCAGGTGCCACATTTTTTCAATAAACTCATCGGTATTTCATCCCATCCTGCTGATTGTTTAGGAGCGAACTTATCAAGTTCTTCTATGATGTCATGCTCGGTGATGATAGGATGTTCAAATGTTGATGGGGTCTCTGGTAGGACAGCCATTAGCCTGTCAACACATTCTGCAGATGTGTCAGTCAAAGTTTTCATATCGTCCCCTATATGAGAAAAATGTTTGTTGAGCAGGTGCGCTATGTCGCCGTTGCCTGTCACTTCAATGTCATCAACAATCGGGGTAGTAGGCTGATTGACTGGTGGTTTCCTCCCTGTTAGTTCTTTTACAAGTTTCCAAGTGGCTGCCTGCTTGTTGTCCACATTCCTTATGCACTGGGAAAAGTGCTTACGTTTTTCTCGGGCTATGTTGGCTTTTAGATTTGTACTCACTTGTTTGAGAAGTTGTCTGACGTCTGGTCGCCCGCTCTGTTTCAGCATGTAGCTTAAAGTGCGCTTCTGCAGACATTCCTGCTTTATTGCTGGAGTTACCCTTCCTTTCGGCTTGTGAGGCTTCTTTGGAAAGTTTTTTTGAAACAGTAGTAGGAAGGAGCCTAGAAAAGCACTGTATTTATCGTCGACAATAGCTACCATGTAGACTTCACTCCAGTCGGTTCTAGCTAGATCGGCAATGAAGGTGTGTATTGCCTCCTCGTTGAAAGTTCTCTTCATTGTGTATGGTGGGAGATAACCTGTGGTCTCGTAGTTCTAATCGCGGGGATCTCTGCCAGTTGTCCGTAGTGGTCCGATAATCCTGGATCTAGGTTCTCCAAGAACACGACCTCATCCCAGTATACCTAAGAACTATGACTAAGACTAGAGAATGGTGGTAAGGTATTTTCCACTGTATGAAAAAATATACATGTAACACGTGACATGTAAAAAAAATGAAAAATAAAAATAATAATACTAATAACCTAAAGTAGGTTTACGTTTTGTTAAGTGTTTGTCTTTGCTTTTAGGGTTCGTGGGCGCCGTGATGAAAATGCAGTCAAAAATGGTTCCGATGTATCTGACAAGGAAAATAAAAAGGACAAGACAAAAGACAAGGAGAAGGACAAGGATAAGAAAAGAAAGGCACCATCGCCATCCTCAAGTGGAAGCAGTAGTAAAAGGTGACAATATTTTCCTGGCCTAATTTTTGGGCCTGCATGCCCAATTATTGAGCATAGGCCTACCAACTCTCAAGAATCCCACTCGCAATATGCGAATGGAAAATTGACAGTTGCGAGTGTATCAAATAATAATACAGTAATCCACTCGCAAAAGTGAGTCTACTCTAAACACAACTAGCCGAGGCTACTTGCTAAAATTTAATTTTAATTCATAATATTGAAAGTAATTTTGTGTTCCTCTTAGCAGCAAACACAATTGGCGTGTAGGCCTATGCATCTTTTGAGTGTCCTACACCAGCCTCCCGCCAATTTTGCATGGTCACTGTAGTAGTTACTAGTTCGTCATCTCATCATCAAGCTCAATGAAATTGTTAAGTGCATTCCTTTTTTGGTTGTCATTGTGCTTGGTTAAAAATATTACCAGTAGGGCCTACTGATTTTTTTAAAGAACTTTCACGCTTTGATAATCAGGGTAGGCATACAGATTATTGCTTTTTATTGTGACAATGGTTTAAACTTGTTCTTTCAATGTAATTGCATGAAAGAGATAGGATGCCAACAGCTTAGCCTACCTGAGTAGAGTGATGGTAAACCGTGATAGAAGAACATAGGCCTACATTACATCACAATTTAACAAAACATTAAATAACGTTTTTTGGTCAACGTGACCTTCCTCAGTAAGTGGAGAGGGAGAACTCTCACTTACTTACTTCTCTCTCCACTTAGTGAAGGTCACGTTGACCAAAAACGTTATTTTATACATTTTGTTCTGTTATGTAGGCCTACTAATGTTCTAGTCTATGCTTACCATCACTCGACTCAAGTAAGCTGTTGGTATCCTATCTCTTTCATGCAATTTTATTCCCTTAATTATTGATATTGCCCAATTGGAGTATGTATTTTCTTCAAACAAAGCCACAAATCAGTTATTGAAGAGCTTGTTTGATGTAATTTCATTCATGAAAATCAGTATTCCCTGAGCTCAGCTACATTTTATCAAGGTTGCTACCGGTACCATGGAAGTGCATCCAACTGGACTTGGCTAGGCAGGCCTAGTCTCTGGTACGTCAGTAGTCTACATGGTATACTGTGACTTTCAGCTCCTCGGGAAGTAGCTCTCGCTCGTCGAGCTCCAGCTCTTCGGGATCCAGTTCAGGGTCCAGCTCAAGGTCAAGTTCTTCGTCGAGCAGTTCGTCTTCCAGTAGCAGCTCTGGGACGAGGATTCGACCTAAACGGAAGTAAGCTGAACCTGAAAAATGTGGAAAACGGCGCAATGCAGACGTGTATTGAGTTGAGATAGTTAAGAGGGCTCGCTGAGACGAGGCCAACTCCGGGTTGGAAGTTACGGCGAAGAAAACGAATATTGTGATGGCTGGTGGGCGGAGACGCGAAACGGTCGCTCAAGTTCGGCTCTGATCGGCACTACCCGTAGCTTTTACGGGCGAGATCCGTCGCGCGTCACGTGACCTCACCAGTTGATCTCATGCGGTGGCGGTGTGATGGTCGAGTCTCGCTTACAACAGCGACCACTGCTCGGAAATACATTCGCTTCCCCGTCGGCCGTCACTCGGCGTTTTGTAACTGTATGGAACTAAAAATATTCACGGAGATAGCTCTCACTTAATCAAGCAATGATTATGCTAGTCGTTCTTCCTGCATCTATATTACATTCAATTTCTCAATAATTTTGCTCACAGAATAGTTATAATAGCGGATAGCTTCCAGCATCAAGTGCCCACCACGAGAAATAAATATAAATAATACTATTCGAAGTAAGATGAACTAAGACAAATACGGGTTACAATAATGAGTAGGCAATCATGAGTAGGCCTACTTATGGTGAGATTGCGCTTCTTTTGCAAAAGTTAAAATTAAACTCTAGAATATAGGCGTAAAATAAGGCCTTTGTGTAGCAAGATTTCCATTAAATAAATACCTATAGGCCTACCAATGTAACCATTAGAGGTGTGCGAGTAGCAGTTTTACAAGTCGAGTAGTCTTCTAGATACTCGAGTATCGAGTCGAGCTCGAGCTTTTTTTTACTTTTGCATTTTTAGTTAAAAAAAGGAAATCAATCACACAATAACGTACAGAAATAGATGATCAGTGTATATATACATAGTAGCTAGATTGATGCATATTATATCCTGCGAAATATAGCTATTAGTGCAACTGAACCTTCAAGACTGACGTTAATTAAACACGAATTTAATAATGTGCTGTGCTGTCTGTGCAGTGCAGTGAAATAAAAGTTCCAAGCACTACTTGTGATGTTCAAGAGGCCAAGGCCTAGACTTTGGCGACGAAAAGATGAAAATAGGAGCAAGTAGATCGTTTCTTTATTAACGATATGACCAAATATGAAAATTATCGTAGTTACCGTTTAACTGAAAAAATCATTCGTCTCAGTGCATGTATTTGCCTCCGCGCCAACCTCAGCGAGTCCTCTGAAACAGGGAGGGCCAGACATGCAAATTATTATATCCCCAGTTTTGGTTTCCAATGAGTATTTTAACCTATGTGTACACTCTATGCCCACTTACTAGTTTACATTATAGGTATGAAGTATACACTTTGCCATAAATAAATAAATTTCACATTTACATTCTACCCACTCCGTAACTAAATTGATTTGCAGTGGGGGACTTTAATTTAAAGTGACTAAACCAACCCTGTAGGCTTCGAACACCATCGACGAGTGAGCGATAACCAATCAAAGATCGATATTTCAAATACGAAACATATGAATCAGTGATTGGACAGTGCGAACACCTGCGGACAAATGCCAGAATCAACAAGGCCGATTCAGAACAACTTTGAATTTATTGAGTGTACTATAATAACTGATTTGGAAGATCTGCAATCCAATAGGCATATAGGTATCAATCTAGATGCATTTTAACTGCTTATCATTTAACTAACCATTAGTAGGGCCCCTTGATTTTCGCGAATGGTTTATTCACGAATTTTTGCAATTTGTAAGATAAACAAAATTTGATAACATATGTTGACCTCTGGTGACCTTGGCAATCAATTGGCGTGGCGAGTTTTCGCGATTTTGGGCATTTTCTAGTGTTTAACGCGATTTTACTAGTTTCTGTGTTAAAATGCGATTTTTTGCGCGAATTTTTCCGAGTTTTTAGATATTTTTCGCGACTTTTAAAATCCAATATTTACGTTTTGACGTTATCAATTTAAAAAAAAATCGCCATTTTCATCTTTCGATCTTACAAAAAAACATGGTCACCTTGAAATCGTATCAACAAGGCGCGGCAACCATGTTGTTGGAGGATACAACAAATACAACACGCAAACTTTTCTGACGCTGTGATTGGTTTGCTGGATGCTCGACTTCGACTTTGAAACTTCGACTATCGATAGATCGATAGTCTGCTTGTGTGGCCTAAACATTTGAGGAAAAAAAGTGCACTCGTTTGTGTTGACATATTTGCGCACAATTCTGTAATTTAATTCATGCTAACGTTTTCTTTCAATATTTTCTCTCGCGTTGATGAGTTTTATGATTTGTTTACGCAATATCTTCGTTGGCCTGTTTATTGCGCAGCGTAGACAGCCGATGCGAGGCGAGGGAAATAAAATGAAGCCAGAACCACAACATGATAACATAACAGAATTCGTTCAAACTAGGCCTAGGGCCTAGGCCTATTCTGTTGCTCTTAAAGAAAATATTTCTGGACAAACCAAAGAGTGTTCATGGACCCCAGCTATATTTGAAATGAGGGTGACGTGAGTTTGGACATCACGAAAGGGGCTGGACCCAAGGTAGTCCTAGGCCTAGACCACAAAGTGAGGTTAGGAGACAACCTTTTCTATTATTCTTACATGTCTAGGCCTAGGCCTAGCCTACTCAAACTTTCGACGAACTTATTTTTCGTATTGCGCTGTTATTAACGATAAAAATAATAAATAAAAATAAATAAATGGGTTGGCATCAAATTTTTACAAAAGAACAATAATACGGTCCTCACTCAACGATAACAGGCCTACCCTTCATTCAACCATCCTAGTCTACTTCAACTTTACATGCTTTTATAGGGTGAGAGATTACTTTTTCATTGTGGCTTTATACAATACCCTCAATCTAGACTCTAATTCGGGAGGTCGCCAGTTCTATTCCGGCCACCGGCAGTCCTGACTGAAGGGTTTTCCGAGGTTTTCCTCAGTCGTAAAGGCGAATGCTGGGACTGGGTCATATTATCAGCCCTTGGACATTCCTTCCCAACTATCCAAACACTGGGGATGGACGAACGTTCGAAATTCCGAATTCGAACCGAACTTTTTTTGAAGTTCTGTTCGGTTCGAGTTCGAATGTTAAGGTTCGAGTTCGTGATTTATAAAAATTTCGAACTTGAACCGAACTTTTCTGAGTCAGTTTTAACTATTTTTTAGCGTATTCCTCGTAAAAACCGCCAACACAACAGTAAACAACGCTTGCCGAAAGAAAATGTTTTGAAAATTCATTACGCACAGACCTAGGTCTAGGGCCTTCCATTGCACGGCTGAGGCCTACGCCTAGGCCTAGGCTCTATGCCTTCCACGGCATGACGAGGCCTATATTATGTTTCCTCCAACCTTCCTCGTCAACAACTGGTCTAATATGGCACATTATGCAAGAAAATGTATTACATTAAACACGTAATTAAATGGTTTTATGTGCACAATCATCATGTTATGATTGCTTCTTTGTCTTCGTCGACCTACAAGCGATGCCGATGCAGGTGAATGTTATTGTTATGGTTCGCAATAAAGCTGGTAGGTAGCATGGCTGTCGCTACAGGATCAACGAGTTGCTGACTAGGGCTCTGTATACATAATACAGTAACGACAATTTATCAAGTTTTTCATTACATATTTTAATAATTTTTATTTCAGTCGAGACAAAAAGAAAATTGATTATATGGAATTTGGTATAATATACAGATTGTATCACAATTTAACCTCAAATAAAACAAAATTCTATTACAAAATCCTGATAAAATACGTTCTTTATGGAGTTGGGGTTACTTTACAAAAATATTCACGATTGCAGCGCTTCGTACGGAGAAGGATTTGTTTTGATCTTTCGTGCTCGCGCATGTCGACTATCGACTTTCAACCAAACATCGAACGACCTCAAACGACGTAGGCCGCGAATTCTCTATGACCGCGAATTTAGATAGTTTCACATCTTGTTTCGAAGACTTGTAACAAATTTTAAATTGATCATGGACAGTGAAGAAAATGAAGACGATCCGGAGCCAATGCCGACTAGGCCTACGTCCACAGATACAAAAAAGAACATTATTTGGGATTACTTTCCTTTCTTCCTGAATTTGTGCAATATTTCAGTTATCAAGCCGCTTCGTAGAAGTTCGGTTCGAGTTCGAAGTTCAGAACTTTTTTTGTTCAGAAGTTCGAGTTCGGTTCGAAATTAAAAAAACAAGGTTCGTCCATCCCTACCAAACACCCAAATTATCTAGTAAGTCACCTGAAGAGGGGCACATCAGGCAAAGCTGGTGTGCACCCTATAACGTGTTTTCCTACGAAAAACTTAATGCTACAAATGCAACCACTTTCATAACCCGTTAAAGATTAATTTTTTATTTTATTTACCGACTTTATTTACCGCTTTTGACTTATTTTCAGTTTTAAACTCGACATTTGACATCGCTTTGAAATATTTTTAACACCGCTTTATGTCAATTTTATTCACCGTTCTCTAGGGGCCCTAACTATTAGTAATCATAGATCTTAGCACTAGAGCCATAGTTGGTTGATACTTGGCTGCCCAAAAATCAGTTTGGGCTTCCGTAGTGTCGTAGCCTGGATGAATGGTTTAATGTTAGTAAAAGTTAACACTTTTAAACCAGTTCTCGTGAGTCCCACTAACCTAAAAATGTTGGCGCGTTTCGAGACCGCTCTACGAGCAGCGACCTTTGGGAGCGGGGGGGGGGGGGGGGGGGAGCCTCTTCAGTTGTTCTGAAGAGATGACCCAGAGAGGCCTTGAAACTAAGGCTGGGCGTGGACATCGATTAATCGATTAATAATCGATGTCGGTAACGATTTTCAACATCGATTTTTTTTTGTTTTAATCAATCATTGTCAATTAATTAAATAACTAATCAACTGTCAATTTTTGTGGTTTCCCGTAAAAACGTAAATTCACTTCAACGCGATGATTTTAATTTCACATTTCACTTCCACATTTCACTTCCCACCAAGACATGTGGAACTGTTGTGTGCGTGAACGACTATTTTAGGCTGGTTTAGGCTCGTGCCTCGAGCAATCGTGGTTACAAGTTGTACGACATCGTGTAATATGCAGTCGGCAGCGCGGGCGAGGGGTTGGCGCTTGGCCGACGGAGAGGCAACGATCGCCGGGAAGCGAGTCCGTGCGGGCCCGCACATACGCGATTCATCCCACCCCTCGGAAACATTATGCCTCATGTTGCAGTATTGATAGCTATTTGTGGTTGTAGAACATATGATTTGCAGCAGACAAATATTGCTTCATTTAACAGGTGACAAAGTTTTATATTAATAATTGATTAGTTATCAATTTAAAAAAAAACGATGTCGATTATTTGCGTTTGGATGTCGATGTCGAAAATATTCCGACATCGCGATTTGACATCGATTATTTGTCGTCAATGTCGATGTTGTTGATTTACATTGATGCCCAGCCTTACTTGAAACGCATCAACATGATTGATTAAGTTTGGTGAGTGTGACCGACGTGGTCGATTGACCCAAAAAGTGTTTATTTTTATTAACAACTTATATATCATCATCATCATATATGTCCTACAAAAGTAGGCCTACAGTAGGCCTATGTACATACACAAATTATCAGTGTTGGTATCATCTCCAAAGAATGGAACTTTTTAAATTTCTGTTCCTGAAATAAAATTACGAACGTTTGCATTCCTAGAATATTAAAAGTTCCTTTTGTGACATAAATTATGGGTTATAGGTGGGTTTTTTAAACTTCTTAAAAAACTGAAAGGAATACAAATTTTGTTAAATTCAGTCTTGAAATTACATTAGTGACGTTTCCAAATTGAGCTGAAATGGCCGAATAGTAGTTGTTTTAAATGCCTTATAAAACTAAAAGAGCTTGACAATATTTTTAAGAAGTTCCTCCAAATTAGGAACTTTTGTGTTAAAATTTCCTTTCTTTGCAAAAGGAACGCATCCCTTTTAAAAAGTTCCTACTTATCACTGCAAATTATACATTTCAATGATTGTGGGGGCCCAACATTGGTGTAGAGGCTTTTTAAAGGTAATTTTGTTTTTAAGGATTTTACATAGCATTTTGGAAACAGTCAGTCAACAGCATAGAATAGTATCTTAAGAGTCTATGATGTTATACTTACTGACTGTTCTTCCTCAACAATTCAATGGCCACAAGACTAGTCTGAAGGCTGTATTAAAGATTATTCTGGCACTTGCCTTCACATCTGTAGGCATATAGACAAATCTAATAATTACGTGTGATAGGAGTTTCTTGAATTTGTAATAACTTGGGCCTACTTTTCAATAATAATGAGGTTTTAAATAGATGTGATTTAGAACCCAATGAGCCACGGGTAGACAAATTCAGTAACAATTTAGGGACCAGATGGGCCTACTAAAGTGCAGTAACCAAAAAGTCAAACTCATTTAGTAGTTGTTGACATTTTGGCACCAGCATGGAATTTGTACTTGCCCGGGCAAGCAGGCGACCGGTAATGTTCCATCGTTGAAATGGCCCATAAAAATAAAATACAATCTATCAATAGACGTATCCCTCCTTGTGCACAAAATCTGGTTCATTCCGTTGTTTGCTAGCATTCGAAATCATTAAGTTCTCATCATTCCACAATCGCTTTATAAACGTCACAAATACCTAATTTGATACATTGGGCGTACCTATTTCAGCTGATTTCAGGACGACACTTTGGTATAAATATCTCACTTTTATCAGCATTAATGTTTTACTATCATCCTCCCCCATTTAAACACCAGTTTTTGTCAGCCAAACTTCCACCTACAATTTAATGTTCGTTACATGCATAAGACGAATGCTCAGGATGTTCCCATATCATATCCACTTGTTGCCTCGATGTCCTTCTGGAATGTGTGTTATTACCCTGAGGTTTGCTTTTGAGAACTTATTTAGCTATTGCTAGGGCCCTTGATTTTCGCGAATGGTTTATTCACGAATTTTTGCAATTTGTAAGATAAACGAAATTTGATAACATATGTTGACCTCTGGTGACCTTGGCAATCAATTGGCGTCTGCGAGTTTTCGCGATTTTGGGCATTTTCTAGGGTTTTACGCGATTTTACTAGTTTCTGTGTTAAAATGCGATTTTTCGCGCGAATTTGACAATATTTCCGAGTTTTTAGGTATTTTTCGCGACTTTTAAAATTCAATATTTACGTTTTGACGTTTTCAATTTAAAAAAAAATCGCCATTTTCATCTTTTGAAAAAACATGGTCACCTTGAAATCGTATCAACAAGGCGCGGCAACCATGTTGTTGGAGGATACAACAAACATAACCCGCAAACTTTTCCGACGCTGTGATTGGTTTGCTGGATGCTCGACTTCGACTTTGAAACTTCGACTATCGATAGATCAATAGTCCGCTTGTGTGGCCTAAACATTTGAGGAAAAAAAGTGCACTCGTTTGTATTGACATATTTGCGCACAATTCTGTAATTAAATTCATGCTAACGGTTTCTTTCAATATTTTCTCTCGCGTTGATGAGTTTTATGATTTGTTTACGCAATATCTTCGTTGGCCTGTTTTTTGCGCAGCGTAGACAGACAATCCCACGCGAGGCGAGGGAAATAAAATGAAGCCAGAACCACAGCATGATAACATAACGAAATTTGTTCAAACTAGGCCTAGGCCTATTCTGATGCTTCTGGACAAACCAAACAGTGTTCATGGACCCCAGCTGTATTTGAAATGAGGGTGACGTGAGTTTGGACATCACGAAAGGGGCTGGACCCAAGGTAGGCCTAGGCCTAGACCACAAAGTGAGGTTAGGAGACGACCTTTTCTATTATGCTTACATGTCTAGGCCTAGGCCTAGCCTACTCAAACTTCGACGAACTTATTTTTCGTATTGCGCTGTTATTAACGATAAAAATAATAAATAAAAATAAATAAATGGGTTGGCATTAAATTTTTACAAAAGAACAATAATGCGGTCCTCACTCAACGATAATAGGCCTACCCTTCATTCAACCATCCTAGTCTACTTCAACTTTACATGCTTTTATAGGGGGAGAGATTACTTTTTCATTGTGGCTCTATACAATACCCTCAATCTAGACTCTAATTCGGGAGGTCGCCAGTTCTATTCCGGCCACCGGCAGTCCTGACTGAAGGTTTTTCCGAGGTTTTCCTCAGTCGTAAAGCGAATGCTGGGACTGGGTCATATTTGTTCAAAGTAGAACTAAAGTAAAAAGATTTATAAACTCTTGGAGATATTTTATTGTCTCCACACAACTACACGGTAGGCCTACAGCCAAACTGCATAAAAAACACAGAGAGGAAAAAAACACCCCCATTGCTAAGCAAGGAGAAATAACAATGACACATGAACCAAGGTTAATTACACTTGTTTATCTTGAAGGTCTTCCGCTCGTAACATCCTCCCACCTTTATGTCCATTGACATAAATAATTTAACTATACATTTGATTCACCTATTTCCAAAAAATATAAGTTTTGAATTGGCCGAATTAGTTCACCTGTCGCTGTCTTAAGACGGGCCACTCTACAGTGTCCATCTTGACCTTCAAACACCTCTACCACCCGAGCTAAAGGCCAATCCATACGTTTAGTCAAATTGTCTCCAATTAGAACAATGTCATTGACTGCAACTGCACTTGAACGTCCGTTCGATTGCCTTGGTGCCTTCTGTCTTAAAAACCCCAGATATTCTCGACGAAAACGTTCTCGAAGATTATCCCGGAGTCGTTGACAAAAGTGAACCCGCCTTTCAAAACTTCTCCGATCCAATTGATCAATCTCGGGGAATATCGAATCTTCTTGCTCTTGAATGAACATAGCAGGTGTTAACGGTCTCGTATCTCGCCCATCTTCTGTTATGTACGTCAAAGGTCGTGCATTGATTACTGCCTCGCAATCACATAAAATAGTGATCATTTCTTCATAATCTAACGAGGCTCGACCCAACACTCGTCGTAAAAGTTCTTTTACCATACAAACTAGACGCTCCCACCAGCCACCCCACCATGCTGCTGTAGGGGGGTTGAACTTCCATTTTATTTTTTGTACGACCATTGATGCTTGAACCTCTTCCCAACTTATGGCTTCGAACATATTGTTAGCTCTCACAAAGTTACTCCCATTGTCGGAATACACCACGTTTGGTCGTCCTCGCCTTGATGCAAAACGCCGAAATGATTTAAGAAAAGCTTCCGTTGAAAGCGACGTGACAAATTCTAAATGAATAGCACGATACACTGCGCATGTATATAACACAATCCAACCTTTGACACCATTTTTCAATATCAGAGGCCCGGCCAAATCTACACCCACAATTTCAAACGCTCTAGCATCCTTGATCCTATTTAAGGGAAGTGGGGGTGCGTCTACAGTCTCAATCTTTTTCTGATTAAATCGTCTACAGGTTACACACCTCGATAATATGACGGAAATTGTCTTTCTCCCTCTAAGAACCCAATAATGTTCTCGTAGCGACGCAAGAACGATACTAACTCCTGCGTGTGACATTTCCAAATGTACTTTAAAAACCAATAACTCCACCCAACGATGAAAGCTCGGTAATAACATAGGGTATCTAAAATCTGCATGATCATCCCTCAGAATAATTCTAGTTTTTACCCTCAAAATTTGTTGTTGGTCGCGAACAATCTTCAACGTCTTGAGCCTCTCTATATCTTCTAACTGGAAACTCTCTGTCTGTACAACAAATACCATTTTCTTCTCAGCTTCGACATATTCTTCTACGGTAATACTGCCCAGGACCTTATCTCTTGTATTACTACAATTGTGAATAAATCGTCGTATCCAAACCATTGTCCTTACAATGGAATTATACCTAGAAAATCGTGTCAAAATTCTGTCAGACAAGGGTGAACCCACAGAAGACACACACACAATGACAGTCTTCTCGCGTTCCTTTAGAACTTCCTCTTCGTCCACAGTCGATTCCCACTGAGAAGAAGGCCATAAATGTGTAGGCTCGTACAACCAGTCTGGACCCTCCCACCATCTGGAGGAAATCAACTTCCGTGCAGAACAACCTCGTGAAAGTAGATCTGCAGGATTGTTTATTCCAGATATATGTTTCCATTGACAACTTGTTGTCAGTCTTCTTATTTCAGTGACACGATTCCAAACATAAACACCCCAGTGGTCTTCACGCCGAATCCAACACAAAGCATTCACTGAATCTGTCCAATGAAACGTTGGAATTTGTTGCAAGCTCAAAAATTCTTTCACTTCATGAGACAATCTGGCTCCTATTAAACAACCTAACAACTCTAATCTAGGTATGGAAAGTTTATTTAACGGTGCGATTCTGGTTCGTGCCTGTATTAATTGCACAGTTACATTCGAAGCAATTTCACATCGCAGGAAGACACAAGCTGCATATGCCTGTTGGCTAGCATCACTAAACACATGCAACGACCAACTAGCCCTCGGTGCATTGTTTGGGTTGAACCACCTTGAAATCACTAATTCTTTTAGTAAATTCATTTCCACACTCCATTTTTCGTATTTCGACGAAATGGAATCAGGGAGTTTTTCGTCCCATCCCACTTTGAGACCCCAAATCTCCTGAAGTAACATCTTTGGTAAAACTGTCACGGGACAAATGTCACGGGACAAATTTTAATACTCGCTGTTATATTGACATGCCTATGAGTGTAATGCAAAATGCTAATAAAAAGAAAGAAAGAAAGACATGCGAACCCAATGGGATCAAATATTCGATTAGCAACTGTTAACACTAACCTCTTTGTTAAAGGATTTTCTTTTGTTGCTGAAAAGTCTTTGATATCAAGGGCTAAAGTATCTTGACTCTTACACCACTTCAAACCCAAAACAAAACTCTTGTCCACAGGTGGTGTTTCCATGTCCACATGGTCATGCGAATACTCCCACCCGCGAAGGTCCATCTTCGCTGTTGCCATCAATATTGTCAACTCTAAAATAAATCTTTCTAATTCCGTTTTAGTTCCGACACTTGTGACACAATTATCTACATAAAACGACTGATTCAATTGCTTGGCCGTATCTTGGAGATTTAATGGCGCTAGCTCTAAATGATGTTTTTTATAGTGGCGGCAAGCAAGAATGGACTAGATGTCAAACCAAACACTACTCTTCTATGTCGATACTCCTTGATTTCACCATCTTGTGCCCAACCGAAAAACCGAAGAAAATCTCGATCCGTTTTGTTTATTGCCACTTGCAAAAATGCTTTTCGAATGTCTGACATAACTCCATACTGCTTTTCACGAAACTTCATCAAAATAACCGTAATTAGCTCAATGAGATTAGGTCCACTTACTTAACAGTCATTCAATGAAAGGACATTCGGTCTCTCTTTACAAGACGCATCAAATACTGGCCTAATTTTGGTTGTGCTACTACTATCTTTCACAACAGCTCTGTGTGGTAGATAATGCCCTGGTGACTCGATTTCACTTAAAGGTACTTCTTCAATAATGCCTTCCTCAAGCCATTCATCAAAAACCTTTTTATAATCTTCTAGAAGACCTACTGATTTTAGTTTCTTTTGAGTGTTGTAGAACCTTTTTCCCGCTACCAATTTGTTTGTTGGTAGTAGAGGGTGGTCACGAATCCATGTAAGGGAGACCTCATAACGACCCTCTTCATCAACACATATATTATTTTTAAATAATGTATTAGCTGCCTCTTGAAGTTCTTCTTTTTCCCTATTGTATACTTCGTCTCGTATACCTATCACATCGAGGTTCCACAAATCACTAACCTGTGGTTTGTTCACAAACATTGACACCACTGCCATAGTGACACTGTCTTTCTGTAACAGTGCACTGTTATTTCGAGTAATTGGACCCATTAAGGGCAAAGGATAGTCTCTACGTCAAAAACCGCAGAAAATGTTCATTATTAAATTATATCTCAAGATTGCAACAAGAAATCGAAAATCTAAATCAGCAGCGGACTTTGCTTTGGTAAGCCCTACAGATTGAATGAAATATTGTAACCATAAGCGTAGTATTTTGATTATAATTCGATAATTAGTAATAAAATTAATTATTTATAAAAAAACATATTGATTATAATATATGTTACGACTTAAAGCATTCAATGTATAGAGCTTACTAAACCACAGTGCGCTGTTGATTCAGATTTTCGATTTCGAAGCCCATTCTTGTGATATAAAAAAAATGAAAATTTTGTGCGGTTTTTGACGTAGAAGTATCCTTCCCTGTTAACGTCCAACCAATGTAGGTCCCAATTGCCACCAATCCAGAAGACAAAACATGACGCTCTCCAGTCAACAACAATCCAATTACATCTGCCCCCAACAACATCTCAATCTTACTTGCTGGACTAGTATCGGACAACTGAATGTTCTTTTCTTTCAGTTCCGCCATCCACGGTCCGTTTCGAATAGCTGAAACCTTACCACAAATGGACGGGTGACTCAAAACTTTGATTTTTCTTTCAGCAAGAATACCATTGTTGTCACCACTCAGCAGCTAAGTTCGTGAACATTATGGTGCTGAACGTTAGTCTGAGTACCCCCAAACAAACTGTGTTGGAGGCTAACCTTTCCCTCAACTTTAAGACCCATTGTTTGGGCAACCTCTGAAAGAATGTACGATTTTTGAGATCCAGTGTCTAGAAGTGCTCGAACCAATCTTGATTTACCATTCTGATGAATTCGAACCACCAGAGTCTGCAACACTACATCGTCTTAGGTTGAAACATTATTTAATGTCGAAATCATATGGTTACTCCCACCATTAGGTTGACTGTAAGTATCGGTACCATGGCTCGGACACATCAAACTATGATGCTTGTTTTTGCAAATCGTACATACTTTTGTAACTTTACAATACTTTGAGATATGCCCGCATTTTAAACAATTAAAACAAGCCTTGGATTTTAGCACCCTCTTCTTCCTGTCTTCCAAACCCATAGAACAAACCACAATACATTCATTAAAATGGTGACACTTGTCACAGAAGACACATTTTAATTTTTTGTTGTACTCACATGTTGTGTTGTTCAAGTAACCCGAAGCCGTGGGCACATCAGGAGATTTGGGTTTTTCTTGAATTTGTTTCTTCAAGAAACTGGCCGTTACCAATTTAACGCGTTCCTCGCCCTCCACTTCGGTTTTCAAAAAATGCATCAACTCCTTGAGCGTATCTTCCTCCTGATTCGTAGCTGAATATGAAGTTGACGTCACCTTGCTTCTTACCCATGTCCGCAATATATCTTCTGGTAAACATGATTCCACCAATGGATACAGTATAGCGGCATACTTGTCACGCGTCACATTTAATGATTCAAGTGCTCTCAAATGAGCCTCGAGTTGGTCGTACAAATACGTCAAATCTGTTTTAATATTGACCTTCATTACTAATCGTAGTAACTCGCGAACATAACACTCAATGATTACCTCGTCACGACCAAATCGAGATATTAAGGCGTCGACGGCTTTGGGGTAATTTTCCACCGTTTGTGGGAAACTACTAATCAAATTCCTTGGCCTAGAATTATCTGCCATTGCATCAAGTAAATAATAAAACTTATCTTCTGCTGGCATGCTATCATCTTCATGAATTCTTTTAAATTGGCCCCAAAAACCTAGCCATTCTTTTAATTCGCCATTAAATTTCTTGATCTGGATTGCTGGTAGTTTACATCGTCGTACGCCACTGTCGAGAACGGCTGCTCCGGGTTGACCTTGACCCGTCTGTTGACCCACAGATGACAAACACTGATCTACTTCATTTTTTAACACTAAAAATTCTTCCCTCTGCTTTTCAATTTCCATATACTCGTCATTAAACGCGTCACTTGACGCGTCACTATTCAGAAGATCTAAAATCTTCGTATCCATTTCTTGCAGGGTTTGTATTTTATCATTTAAAATACACATGAACTTACTCAACACATGTCGGTCTCGTCCACTCCCAAGTTCCCCCTCGATGGATTTGGATACACGAGTTACTGCTGCACGTACTGGAGCTCTTAAACGGTTTAATTTATCCATCTTTACTTAGGTCCTGTCACGGTCGCCAAATTGTTCAAAGTAGAACTAAAGTTAAAAGATTTATAAACTCTTGGAGATATTTTATTGTCTCCACACAACTACACGGTACAGCCAAACTGCATAAAAAACACAGAGAGAGGAAAAAAACACCCTAATCGCTAAGCAAAGAGAAATAACAATGACACATGAACCAAGGTTAATTACACTTGTTTATCTTGAAGGTCTTCCGCTCGTAACAATATTATCAGCCCTTGGACATTCCTTCCCAACTATCCAAACACCCAAATTACCTAGTTAGTCACGTGAAGAGGGGCACATCAGGCAAAGCTGGTGTGCACCCTATAATGCGTATTCCTACGAAAAACTTAATGCTACAAATGCAACCACTTTTATAACCCATTAAAGATTAATTTTTTTTTTATTTACCGTCTTTATTTGCCGCTTTTGACTTATTTTCAATTTAAAACTCGACATTTAACACCGCTTTGAAATATTTTTAACACCACTTTATGTCAATTTTATTCACCGTTCTCTAGGGGCCCTAGTTATTGCTAGAGACAGTAGTTTTTCGTAATAGTAATTAATGCGACAGGCCTCAGATTAGAGCAAAATTATAATTTCTTAACAAATTATGTCAACCCACCTGTTGGCCTATTATTAATTAAACAATTAATGTGAATTTTTGCAAAAATTGACCATTTGAGCGAAACATTGTTTTTATAGCGAAATCTTGGTTTAAATGCGAATTTGAAGCGAAATTGGGTAACTTTGTCGATTTGTATAGGGTACTTATGGGCCACGTTGTACAAGTAAAAAGCCAACGTATATTAACGTATTGCTGTGTTGGCATTCAATTGGTGGCACCTGCACTTGGCAGAGTACTTTCAGTTAAAAACTAATTATTTACTCATCATTTGAGTATTTTATTTGTAAGTCTTGTCAAATACGGTAAGTTTGTTCCTCCTACGATTCCAGAGTGTATTTATTTATTTATTTATTTATTTATTTATTTATTTATTTATTTATTTATTTATTTATTTATTTATTTATTTATTTTCATTATTGGGAAATAACAACGAAAACAAATCATTAATGCTATGAAAATGCGAAATTTCAAAATATTAATGCGAAAATGTTGAGACTACTGCGAAAACCTTCTTGCTCCAGTTCACACATCTTAACTGCTTCATAATTCACGTTACCCAACTCGTTAACTTATTGCACTGTAGAATATTGAGAAAAATGATTACTTACAAAATTCTTCTTATCACATCATTCAATACCTACTACACAGTATTATTATAATGGGAAGGACCTCTGAACTCCATTATACGTTATTACTAGGTTAAGATTTATTATTATACCTAAGAATATTATTTATTGTTATTATTGTTATAAGAACTCTGTAACATACTTATCTTGAGACAATTTTAATTCATGCTAATTAATTATAATCCCATATCTCATACAGAACTAGGGATGACTTCGGATATCCGGAAACCGGTTCGGAACCGGTTCCCAATTGCAATCCGGTTCCATTTTTTGGAACCGGTTCTATTTTTTTCGAATGCTGTCGGAACAACACTGGTAAAAGCGCGCAGCGAGCCACCACAATCGTCGCCGCCGCCGGTGTCGTCTGCTAATGTAGGCTGACCGGTCGACCCACCCCTACTGCACGCCAGTAGCTCTTTGTCTTTCGTGCCGCAAACAACGTGAGTGATTAGTTGACACTTGACAATGAGTGCTTCAAGTAGCTCGAAACTAGCGAATTCGTCATTTGTGTGGGACTATTGTACGAAAGTCAAAGACAAACAAGTAAGTGATGTTATTATTACATCTTATTCTTTAAATATATATACTCGCAAACTACAGCAAAAGATGAAACCGTTTTGGGAACAATGTGTTTGTTCTAGTCGAATAATGTTACATTACGCCGCACAATGAAAGAATAAAATGGAAATACAAAGCATCGCACGTAATTTAGGCCTATTGGTATCACTCTACGCGAGTGTTTTAATTGTAGTAGCATGCCACGTGTGCGTAGGCCTACAATTCATTACGTACGTAGACTAACACTCACTCACAAACAAAATTAAATTATCAAGAACCAGTTCGGATCCGGATCCGGCGCGGGAGGATCCGGTTCCGGATTATTAGATCCGAAGTCATCCCTATACAGAACTCATTTTATACACATGTGTGAGAGGGAAAGAAGGATAGGAGCCAACAGCTTACCTGAAACCATTTGGCAGGCTGCGTAGCGTAGATAACACAAAACAAAACAAAAAACACAACAAAAACTTCTGGACGTTTCGACGCTTCGGTCTTGGTCACCAGAAGGAGCCACACACACAGTTATTCATGTTCTTCAAGTTTTGGGACTAGATCTGATCTATCACAAAAAGAGGTGGACCAATTCCAAGAGCTGATTGATGCCGATACTGATACCAACAAAACCGATTCCGATACCGATTTGTGCAAGAGCTTTTAGAAATTATTGTGTACAGGTGTTAAATAATTTAATGGTATTTTTGATCTGTATTTCCCCTATGCCTTACAACACATATCATTCTCAGGCTTAGGCCCAGACCTGGACTAATATTTTCATCATTGTATCGTCATTCCCTGGCTTTGTTCTTAGTCCAGACACGGGTTCATATTGTCACGATCGTTACTGTTTTTCCATTTGTTTTTTCTCTTCTTTAATCCCTTTCCAATTCCCTTGTTTCTTCTGTTTATTTCTGCCATACATTTATAATTTATAGGGATGTGGACGATAATATATATCAATACGATAACGATACGCTTGTCAGATTGCGATAATCGTACGATATTATTTAGTGCTGCATATCGTGATTATCGCCAGTGATATCGTCTATTATCGTACTTTCAAACTTTGCGCGCGAATATTGTTCACAAATGGTAGAAGCCTGCAACAGCTGTCGCCACGAGCGGCAAACTTTGAAGCAAATTTACGATGTATTAGGCAAAGACAGACACATAAGTTATCGTTTCGATCCCGAAATACTTTATAATGTGTAACAGGCACAGGCACAGTTTTTTTTGTCACGATATATGTGACGATATTTGTACCACTTAAAAAATATCGTATCAAGGCGATAATAAGTGCTTACGATATTATCGCGATATATCGCGTTTTTTTAATTTTAAAGCTACGATTATCGATATGACTTTATCATACCGGGATACCGCATCCCTTAAGTTTATTTAATTGCTAAGCCTACCTACTAATAAACATTTTCCAGTGAGGGAACATGTTCATTCATGTTGGTGGTAGCAATTATGTCTGCCACCTTGGCCTCCCTAACCACAAATACACTACATATAGGTACTTACAGTATATGATTTTCTTAAATAAAGTTTCTCAATTCATTTTTATTGTTCTTTTTTTATAGAAGCCCACAGAAGTTTCTTTTGTTGTTTGTTATTCTGCTATTTTATGATAGTTTTCATTATTGTTTTGTTTATATAAATAGGTCCCTAGTTATATTATTGTCCTCCTTTGTAAATCAGTTTTATAACTAAGTAGGATAGACATTAAATGCATAAGTTATCATTCTCTGGCTTAGGCCTAGATGTAGACTAATGCTGTCATCAACATCTACAGTGGAGTTCCGTGGAAGTTTACACCAACCTTTTAGGTAGTTTTCTTGGTACACCCCTAGAGCAAAGTCCTGTCGAGCAATTATCTCCATTTAAACTCGAGCAAAGGACGAGGAATTCAGATGACTGAATACACTCATCACATTCTTCAAGGCGATGAGGTCCGATCGTTCTAGGAAAACCAAAAATCCTGGGGTAGCTTATCTTTCAACGTGTCTATGGGTGTCCAAAACGGGGGAAAATGGTGTGTCCATGGTGTAAACTCCCGCGGAACTCTACTGTTACTTAGGCCTAGCCCCAGTCTTACTGTTGTAATTGTTGGTAATTTCCTGGTTCAGTTCTAGTGGAAAGTCTATGGTTTATTAAAAGTGATAATCTTTTATAGATGTTGCACCAATGGTAATCAATAATCATGAAGATGTTTTTGAGCATGTTTGGTGTCCAGAAGATCTGACTGTCATTACTAAAATGGAAATACTACTACATTTACAAACGTTACAATAGCTTTGAAATCTTGGACATTTTATGCTTGCCTGAAATAAAACAATGAACACACAAGTTCTTATCACTAGTCTATTAACCATTTTAATAATTGCTTAATGCATTGCATAATCTTTATTCTGTTTTCAGTTATGCAACTGTTCTATTTGCTTTGCTATGTAATAACTTGTTTAAGAAGAGTGTAAATTCCTAGCTTCATTATGACCTTGTTGGCTCTTTGTTTTGTTAGAACTGAAAGGAAAAAGAGCCCCTCTCCAGTGCGTATCCCCGAGCTGAAGAAAGCTACAAAAGAAAAGGAGAAAGAAAAGGAGAGAGATGACAAGAAGAAGAAACTGGAAAAGCCAAAACCTAAAGTGCCACCTGTGTAAGTTTTTACAGTTTTATTGCACATTACCCCCAAGAGAATACTAGGGGTGAAAGTTTTTGTCCTGGCCTTGACTAATACCAACTAGCCTATCAGAAGTATTTGTAGATACTGATTAGCTGTCATTTTCCTCGACTTCTGATAACTGATTATTATTAATCGAGTACCTTTAAAAGTAGACACATTTATTTTACAATTAGGATTTAATTTTCGAATGTTTTGAATGTTGCAGGCGTTCTATTTCTCCTCGTCGCAAGCGTAAAGAACGCTCGCCATCTCCGAAACCGACAAAGATTCATATTGGGCGACTTACTCGCAACGTCACTCGAGAACATATCAACGAGATATTCTCCACGTTTGGTAACATCAAGGTTATAGAATTCCCCACCGATCGATCTCATCCAACATTGGGGAAAGGCTTTGCATATGTTGAATTTGAAACACCAGATGAAGCAGAGAATGCTATGAAACATATGGACGGTGGTAAGTACTTTGAGCGTACGTTTGTTTTTAAAAGGAGATAGTCAATTTTAGGGGTGTGCGAGTAGCACTTTTCCAAATCGAGTCGAGTTCGAGTAGTAAATAACTCGCGAGTTTCGAGTCGAGTTTCGAGTAGTGCCTGAATATAATAAAAATATACAGGAAAGGAATAACTACCGGTAGAGGACTAGGCAGACTAGACCTAGGACCCCATCTAATGGAATGTTTCACTCAAAAATGAGCTATGGCATAATTTTCTGGGGAAACTCTGTACTGTGGGAAACTGTTTTCAAACTTCAAAAGAGAGCCATCAGGAATATGCTCCATCTCAATCGTATAGAATCTTGCAGAATTCACTTAAAAAAATTTAAAATATTAACCATTCCTTGTTTATATACAATTCAACTTCTGACATTTGTAGAAAGCAACATCAAGGACTTTGAAACAAACCTGGACATACACTCACATAACACTCGCCAAAACAACTTTATCAGAATTCAAAGGCAAACTTCAACACAATGCCAAAAGAGTCCATTTTACTAGGGAACCTTACTCTACACTGCACTACCATATGAAATAAAAGACTGCACTAGCCTATCATTATTCAAATTTAGGCTAAAAAATATGTTAATCGATGAATCCTTTTATTCTGTACAAGAGTTCAAAGAAAAGTTCCTACAGTAGTAAGCTCTAATTACTTAAATGTTTTCATGCTGTTAAATGTATGTGCTGTGGAACTATTATCTCCATTTGAGGAGCACACTTTCAAATCGCAACATGTCCACCGAGGTCAACTTTTTCACTTGGGGTATCGTTGCGTGCTCCAAAGCGTGCTCTTTATGTAGGTCATATTGCAACATGTCACTTGGTTATAGCTAGTACAGAATAGTGTTTTGATTTAAAATGCAACATGTCCAATTTATTTTTTGTTTTAATGCAACTGGTCCATCAGAACCAAGGAGATAATAGGGAATATTCCAGCTAATTTGTTTTGTCGTTACCAAATTAATGTTGATGTTATGAAGTAAAAAATATTTCATCTTCCCATTTTCGTAAATATTTTCAGTCAAGAAAGTAAGCTGAAAATTTCACAAATAATTATGGCGGGAAAAACAGGTCATGACGTCAGAACTGACTAATATCAATCAGCCTATCACGCAAAGATAATTAAAGATCGTATTTATGCAGAATATCTCACTAAAATTAGTGTATTTATATTGTTATTCGGTTCCAAAATGAATAATAATTGTGTCCAGCAATTAATAATTACACCACTGGTGTGATTATTTGTAATAATGTAACATTATTTCAGTGTTATATAGTAATTTTGTGCAGAGATCGGACAACAATGAATAAGTTGGTTTTTCGATAATTGTGTAGTGTTGCAAGAAGTTGATTGGCAAATTCATTCATAAACAGTAATGTTTAGTCAGTTATGACCTAACAATAATAATTAACTAAGTAAATCACATGAGACAAAAATGACTAATCTCAAATAAAACGCATTATGTATATCATTTTTATTCAAAATGCAACATATCCATGTCAATTAAAAACCAAAATCAAATCCAAAATATCAAACTTTAACATTTTTCGTAAGTGCAGTTAATTGTTGATATTTTCCCTCAAATTATCATATAAAGTATTGTTATGCCAGGTTTTTGCCCATTATCTAAAAAGTAAAAACTAAGGTGAAATGTATATGGACATGTTGCGTTTTGAAAGTTTGCTCCTCATTTACTTACTCTAGTGTTAATGACTTCTGTACTAGCCTATAGGCTTTCTTTATTATGTACAAAAGTTCAAAACAAAGTCCTTATTAAAGGCTTATTACTTCAACTTTAAATGTTATTGTGTTAAATATATTCAATTGAGGATGCACAGAGGATGCATAATGCATCAAAGCAAAGTTCCTATTACAGGCTAATTATTTCAACTTTAAATATTGTTTTGTTTTGTGTTGTAATGGAAACACCCGTCATGTCTGTGCTGTATGCACACGCAGACTACTCTCGCACATCTCGTCAGAGATTTAGACTTTGTACAATTACCATGTATGTATGTCTTGAAGAATAAATATCTTTATTTTATCTTTATCTTTAAGCTACCGCCGAGTTCACCTCGGCTAAGCCTAGGCCTTGGCCTAAAAGCTGTCCCTGAAGCCTAAACCTATCTGGGGCCAGGCCTAAAACCATATACTGTAATTTGTTTAATATTATTGTCTCCCTAGGCCTAAGGCTCAATAGATGCTAAATTCTGCCAACTGGGTTTAGGCCTATGTGATCTAGACAAGGAAAGTACTAAGGCTTGGCCTAGGTCTTGGGCCTTGGGATAGGCTATGGTCGAAGCATGGCCAAATGCTAGGCCTAGGATTAGGCCTACACTGTACACGGGGACCTGGCACAGGAGGACTTTAAGAGGAACAATAGAACTACAGTGTAATCTGTTTTGCATATGGGTTGTCAGATGGCCACTTTTGTTTTTGTGCGACCATGTTGGCGAGTGTTTCCCCATTTTGAGGTTAATAATGCAAAGATAACATTTTGAACTTAAGTTGTATGGAACGTTTTAAAAATGATTCCAAATACATGATGATCAGTAGGGAATATAATATCTTTGATGATTAGGTACCCTTAGGTCTAGGCCTAGGCCTAGGCTATGCTAGGCTCTTTGAACATAGTAGGCCCAGGCCTAGGCCTATGCGTCAGCAATCTCGTAGGCCTAGGTTCTCGAAGATTCCCTTCCATTTGTTTGGCTGCCACTTCTACATCATCCACACTTTCATTGATTAGTTCACAAAAACTGCAGACACTTTTTGCAAATTTGCAGAAGTATAGGCAGCTGGATATTCACTGGTATAGGCCTAGGCCTAATAAGCGTCGTCTGCGCGGTCTGGGTGTATCGATCTGCTCGATAATGATCGATAGGTCACTTTTTCTTCAAAGTAGATTGTAAAATGGATATTTAAGCTATTTTAGGATACTAGTGCTACCGGTACCTATTGGCGGCATTTTTAACCAGTTGAATACGGCGGCTCAGTCGAACAAAACTACTCGAACTCGACTCGTTTTTCATGAAAAACTCGATCACCTCGAGTCGAGTAGTTACTACTCGACCGAACTCGACTTTTCGAGTACTCGCACAGCCCTAGTCAATTTGCATTTTGTAGATTGGTTGATTGTTTTGGTACGATACTTAGGTTTGGTTTCGATTGTTGTAGATCAAATTTTACGATTACGTTGCAAAACAGTTCATACAATTGTTTTGTGGGCTATATTGCAGAGATTTGGTTATATCCTATAGTAATAATAATAATAATAATAATAATAATAATAATAATAATAATAATAAAAATAATAATAATAATAATATCATCATCATCGTCGTCGTCGTCGTCGTCGTCGTCGTCGTCGTCGTCGTCGTCGTCGTGTAACCCTTTTTTATGCCCGATACCGCCAAATTTAACCCGGAATGAAAGCGTAAATCCCGATAGGGATTCAGCACCTCTTTCTAGGCCGATATGCGTGTTAAACGTTGTTTTTAGCATTTGTTTTCAGCGAAAACTAGGAGACGATTTAGATTCTAACGAAGAAATATTGTGCGTCGTAAGTTGAAATTCTTTTCTATAATATACTGTATTAAATATTATTTTGTTGAGGTTATGTCACGTATTTACACGTATTTACTGACTTAGCTTTAAATTAATATTCAATGCAGGTCTAGGCCTAAATATCCCCTCCCCCAAAAGGTCGTATGTCTAGGCCTAGACCTTCACAGCGTTAGCCCTAGTCATATGTACACATAGTGGCAGCAGAATGCTAGACCTAGTATGTTTTAAAACAACACTGAACAACGTTTTCGGTCGATGGCATTTTGAGGTTATAAACAAAAACAAAAGACGATCACAACATGACTTGTGCGAACTGCGAAGCACTCGGAAGAGCTGAGTTTCTGATTGGTTACGACTTCGGCAGCTCCGTCTCTGTGTGACGTGTTCGGCTCGGCACGGCACGGCAGTCCCATATCGGCCTACCCATATCGGACTACGCTATAGAATCGCTATTTTTTTATTTTCTCTCCAAACCCGCTATGGGAACGACTAATATACACGCTTTGGAATCGGCACGGATCCATATCGGGAAATTACAGAATAGGGGTCCTGAAGTGCGGGGCTCACCGAACATGAAATGTATTTATTTGCTGTGACGTTGGTAAGAACTAAGAATAAAGGCAGTTGATCTCCAGCAGTGGGCGTTGTCGGTTGTGCCTGGTTCCTCCCTCCTGTCACCCAGATTGTAATATTGGCGACGAGGTGAACGGGAATATACATCATTAATGTAGTATATAATAATATACATCAGGAATACTACTGTGTAACCATTTCGGTATTGAAATCCTGCCGGGAAAGTTCGTCGTCACGGGGGATGAGGGCACGGTGGCCCAAAGATGGACGCGGTGGTTCCGCGCCTTCGAAATCTTCCTATCGGCCAAGGACGTGACAGCTATCCCAAGGAAGAAAGCTTTGCTACTGCATGCAGCAGGCGAGGAGGTCCAAGATATATGGTTCACGCTGCCTGAAGCGTCGATGGGCACCGGGGTTGGGGAAAATGCTGTCAATGAATACAAGGTATGCTGCGAAGCACTACTCAAGTATTTTGTACCTAAATGCAGCTATACCTTCGAAAGATTTAAGTTTCGTCAGACTAGGCCAAAGGAAGGGGAAAGTTCGTTGCAATTTCTCACAAGGCTGAAGGCTGGCATAGTAAATTGCAACTATAAAAACCCTGAGCGGGAGATTGTGGACATGCTCATTGAGCATACTCAGTTCAGTGAGCTACGACGGGAACTTCTAAAGGTAGGAGATTCGCTCACATACGACAAGGCGAAGGACCTAGCCAGGTCGTTGGAGAATTCCGAAAGCCAGGCGCGCGCCATGGAGTTGAAAGATAAGAATGTAGGCCTAGGCCTAGAGCCTGAGCATACCATAGCTAGGATTAGTCATTCGAAAAAGGGGGCCTGTTTTAGGTGCGGATCTAAAGAGCACTATAGTAAGTCTAAGTCCTGTCCTGCTAGGGACAAAAAGTGCCTTAAATGCGGAAAGATGGGTCACTTTGCAATCAGATGCCAGAGTGAGTTCGACTCGAGTTCCAGTAACCCCAGCGTCGGGAAGCCGAAGTCCGGGAAAAATTCCCAGCACTGGCGGAAGGGGAAACATCACGTTAGACAGATAGAGGCTGCTGATGACAGTGACACTGATACAACTGATTCCGAGTCATCTGGGGTGAGTACTCCTGACAAATATGCCTTTAGCATTGGGCACGACGGCCGTAGCGGCGATGATGTTACTGTAGACGTGGGAGGTGTGAGTATCATTTTTATGATAGATAGTGGAGCGTCTATAAATGTCATTGATCGAGCAACATGGGAGTATTGTAAAGATCGCAACATCAAGGGAAAGACGATCCGTGAGTCGCGAGCGATTCATCCATACGGGGGTAGCAAACCCATCCGTACCCTAGGCCGAATCGAGACAAAGGCTGAGATAGATGGTGTTTCTACGCAGGCTGTGTTTCATGTCGCGGACTGTGAGGGCATACCACTGCTCGGTAAAGAGTCCGCTAGGGCATTGAAAGTACTAATGTTAGGGTATCCACTCCATCAGCTGTCATCGGTGGCTACCGATCTACGGAAAACGGAAAAGGGATGTAAGATCCTGAAAGCTAAAATTCGGAAAGATTTTCCTAACGTATTTACAGGAATGGGAAAACTCAAGGATTTTAGACTTAAGTTACACATCAGGTCGGATGTTAAACCGGTGGTACAGAGTGCTAGGAGAATCCCACTTCACCTACAGAAAGAGTTAGAGGTTAAGTTGGCATAGTCGAAAAAGTGAACCAACCAAGCAAATGGGTTTTGCCGTTGCTGTTGAGTAACAAGCAATCAGGGGGTTGGAGACCTTGCGTGGATGCCAGGGCCCCGAACCAGGCTATCGTGAGGGAAATCCACCCTATCCCACCGATCGAAGAACTAGCCAGCCGACTAGAGGGGGCGTCAGTATTTTCGGTTCTCGATATGAATGAAGCGTTCTTCCAGATCGAACTAGACGATGAGTCGAAGGATATTACTACCTTTGCCACCCATAAGGGTCTTTATAGATATACCCGCATGTTTTTTGGGATGAATTGCGCTCCAGAAAACTTCCAGAAGATCATAGAGCAGTTAATTGCCCACTGCGATGGAGTAGCGAACTATCTTGACGATTTCTTTGTATGGGGGAAAGATAGAAAAGAACATGACGAACAGCTCACTAGACTTCTTCGTATTCTGAGAGATAAGAATATCACATTGAATTGGCAGAAGTGTGTAATAGGTGCGGCGGAAGTCAAATTTCGTGGTCATCTATTTTCGGCAACCGGGGTAAAGCCTCTAACAAGTAGGGTTAAGGCTGTCCTAGATTTCAGACTGCCAGCGAACAAAGAGGAAGTCGCCAGTCTGTTGGGTCTCAGTGGCTATAGTAGTCGCTTCATTCCGAACTACTCGCAGATAACATACCCATTGCGTTCTCTGTTGAAAAACAACCAATCTACATTCTCCTGGGGAGACGAACAACAAGAGGCGTTCGAGAAGCTGATTGCCTTGCTTTCAAAACCACCGGTATTGGCTTACTTCCGACCCAGTGCACCTACGTTTGTTATCACTGACGCTAGTCCATACGCGTTAGGTGCTGTACCCGCACAACTGCAAGACGGAAAATATCGCGTGATTGAGTATGCCAGTAGGGCATTAACTGATGTTGAAATGCGTTATAGCCAAACCGAGAGAGAGGCCCTTGGACTCGTTTGGGGATGCGAGCGCTTTAAATTTTATCTCACTGGAGGACCGCCGTTCACTTTGGTTACTGACCATAAGCCGCTCCAGTACATCTTTTCTGATCGATCCAAACCATGCGCAAGACTCGAACGATGGGTAATGCGGATGCAATGTTTCGACTAGGTAGTAGAATACCAGCCAGGAAAGTCTCACATAGCAGACTCACTGTCACGTTTGGTCAAGGCCGAAACACCAAAAGCCACGAGTTGCGAGGACCTCTACGTGAAATGGATAACAGCGCAGGCAGTTCCGCGCGCAATGGCATTGGAAGACATTCAGAGAAAGTCAGCGACTGACCCGGATATTACAAGTCTACGAAAAGCCATTTTGAGTGAATTGTGGCCTACCGAGCTAAAAACCTACGAGATCATCAAGCAAGAACTGTGTCTTTGACAACATTATTCTTCGAGCCAGTTAGGCCAGTTTACGTCAACAAACACTTCAACTAGCACATGAAGGCCACAACGGGATGACAAGGACCAAACAGCACCTGCGAGGTAAAGTTTGGTGGCCAGGGATGGATAAAGACGTGGAAAAGCTGTGCCGCTCCTGCCAGGGGTGCCAACTTGTAAGTTCTCTTGAACCACCTGAACCACTAACTTCTACGCAGTTACCAGACGGGCCGTGGAAAGATGTCGCATTGGATCACCTGGGTCCGCTGCCAGATGGTACGTACATCCTAGTAATCATCGACTATTACAGTAGATTTTTTGAGGCCATTCTTACCAAGTCTACAAAGTCCCAGAAGACCATCGAAATACTCTCCGGAGTATTTGCCCGCTTCGGACTTCCTGAGAGTCTCCGGGTGGATCGTGCTCAGGGTTTCATGTCCGAAGAATTCCGCACGTATTGCATCAATAACGGCATACGGCTTGTAGAAACGACCCCCCGACACCCCCAAGCTAACGGAGAGGTCGAGAGACAAAATAGGACGTTGATGAAACAGCTCAAGATTGCCCATGCTCAAGGCATGAGCATTACGCAAGCGCTAAATAACTTCCTACTATCGTACCGCTCGACCCCTCACGCAACTACTGGCGTTAGTCCGGCATTCCTCATGTTTAATCGGGAAATTCGAGATAAACTACCATCATTGTGCTCCCGGAGACCCGATGACCAGCATGTTCGCGACAAGGATGCTGAAAATAAAGCAAAGGCAAAACTCTACGCTGACCTGCGCAGACACGCCTGCGAGAACAACTTGGCCGTCGGAGATACCGTACTTGTGCGACAACCTCAGAACAACAAACTTACTACTGAATTTTCCAGCACACCTTTCCAGATCGTGGGGAGAAACGGTAATGCTGTCACTGTGAAGGGACCATCGGGCCAGCTATATACGAGAAATACAACAGCTGTTGGAAGGTTCGAGCAGCCCGACCCCGGAAGGCTACCATCAGTACCAGAGGTCGAGCCTGTGCCTATACCGCCCGCCGGCGGAAGTCCAACCCGTTTGTCGACAGATGCCCAGGCACCGATGGCACTGCCGGTCGCAGGTTCTCCAGCTGTGCTGCAAAGGCCGTCCCGAACCCTTTGGAAGCCAATAAGATTCCGAGATAATGCAGATTAGATTTTGAGATCAATAAGACATTTTTCATTTTTGCTCACTTCTCTTTATTTTGAAATGTTAACATTGGGAGACGGTAGCCCATAATTTAACGGTGGGGCATTGTAGCATCGCAGACCAGAAGTGCGGGGCTCACCGAACATGAAATGTATTTATTTGCTGTGACGTTGGTAACAACTAAGAATAAAGGCAGTTGATCTCCAGCAGTGGGCGTTGTCGGTTGTGCCTGGTTCCTCCCTCCTGTCACCCAGATTGTAATAATAATAATAATAATAATAATCCACGAAATTTGAATCCGAATCTACTTCAAAAGATTCGAATTTTGGAAGCTTCCCAGCTTCCCAGTCTTGCAGCTTGGTCTTGAAATTCACAATTTTGACCAATCATAACCTCGAAAGTGTGTTGTACTACCCGACCCGATTTTTTCGGGCATAATTTATGGCCCGACTCGACCTTGTGTAAATTTTGTTACCCGGAAATACCCGGATTGTAGGTGGGTGACACCCACACATCCCTAATATATATCTAATATTAATATTTTAACATATTATATTACTAAATACAGGCCTAGTATTATTAGATTAAACAAGGTCAGCAACGTTTAATTGTTTTGTCTAAATGGTGTTCACATCCCATCCCGAGTAATATCACGAATCAAAATATAAAACACCAGCTAAAACGGTTGTTGTTATTTGTTCGCCAGGTCAAGTTGATGGTCAGGAAATAACAGCTGCTCCAGTGTTGATTCCTAAACCGCGACCGCCTCCTCCACGGCGAACGTCTCCTATACCAGTGCGTCGACCCATCCCGCGCTGGGGGCGCTCCCCACCAAGGTAACTTATACTAGCATTTCTTCTACACATGCATGTTTTGACTAATACACTATTTGGTTATGAAAGTAGGCGCCAATCGGCTGGAATGGTATATAATGTGAGGAAAGGATCCAACAGCTTACCTTACCCCCAAGAGCCTTGTAAATATTGTATATACATATATATTTTAGTCTAGTTTATTTTAGTTGACTAGAGTAGTTGCAATAGCCATTCTTCTCTCTAGTGAACAAGACCTCGGTCGAAACGTCTCGTTATATTTGTAATATGTTTTATGTGTACTTCAAACTCGCAAATCCGTCATCTTACACGAAGGTTAGCTGTTGGATCCTTTCCTCACATTATATACTAATACAATATTTGGTAATCTTCTTTTACTTTCATTAGTTTTTACATTTTTGTAAAATAAGTTTGTACATAGGCCTATTATCTTAGTAGGGTTGTGTGTGTGTGTGTGTGTGTGTGTGTGTGTGTGTGAGTGGGTGGGTGGGTGCGTGCGTGCGTATGTATGTGTGTTTGTGTAGTGTTAGGTTACAAATTAAGGAATTCGGCAAATTAATGGTCGCCTGTTTAGCAAAAACATGTCCTCGTGTGTGAGCGAGCTTACAATTTTTAAGCCGAGCCAAGTATGGATAACAGAGCTTGATTTCCGAACCAAGCCGAGCTTTTAAAATTGTGTTAATTTAGAGTTGCCATTTTAATTCGGTTATGCAATGTCATTTGAAGTGTAACATATAACAGTTGAGTAATTTCCAGTCAAGCAAAAAGTGACAAGTACAAATTTGTATTTATATTAACATTAAGCGACCGATTTCTTTCTAAATGCTAGATAAGCTTTGGTAGATAGTGCCTATAGGCTGTGATAGTATTGAGAGGGAAAGAATTATAGGAACCAACAGCTCACCTTAAAGAAGATCGGCAGTCGTGTTGAGATGGAGATTACATATATTTACAATAATTTACAGTTACATTTAGACGGAAAGTTTCGGCTTACACAGCCTTGATCACCCGTCGGTGTAGAGGGTTCACATTTAGACGGAACGTTTCGGCTTACACAGCCTTGATCACCCGTCGGTGTAGAGGGGGATCACATTTAGACGGAATGTTTCAGCTTACACAGCCTTGATCACCCGTCGGTGTAGAGGGTTCACATTTAGACGAAACGTTTCGGCTTACACAGCCTTGATCACCCGTCGGTGTAGAGGCCGAAACGTTCCGTCTAAATGTAGACCCTCTACACCGACGGGTGATCAAGGCTGTGTAGGCCGAAACGTTCCGTCTAAATGTAAACTCTACACCGACGGGTGATCAAGGCTGTGTAAGCCGAAACATTCCATCTAAATGTAACTGTAAATTATTGTAAATATATGTAATCTCCATCTCAACACGGCTGCCGATCTTCTTTAAGGTGAGCTGTTGGTTCCTATAATTCTTTCCCTCTCAATATTAAATGCTAGATAAGTTCGTCGAGATGTGGTTACGTGTTGTAGGTATCGTCGGCGCAGTCCTCCCCCTCCCAGACGCAGGACACCCCCCCAAGACACTATGACGCTAAATGCTAGATGTGGTTACGTGTTGTAGGTATCGTCGGCGCAGTCCTCCCCCTCCCAGACGCAGGACACCCCCCCAAGACACTATGACGCTAAATGCTAGATGTGGTTACGTGTTGTAGGTATCGTCGGCGCAGTCCTCCCCCTCCCAGACGCAGGACACCCCCCCAAGACACTATGACGCTAAATGCTAGATGTGGTTACGTGTTGTAGGTATCGTCGGCGCAGTCCTCCCCCTCCCAGACGCAGGACACCACCCCCAAGACACTATGGCGCTAAATGCTAGATGTGGTTACGTGTTGTAGGTATCGTCGGCGCAGTCCTCCCCCTCCCAGACGCAGGACACCCCCCCAAGACACTATGACGCTAAATGCTAGATGTGGTTACGTGTTGTAGGTATCGTCGGCGCAGTCCTCCCCCTCCCAGACGCAGGACACCACCCCCAAGACACTATGACGCTAAATGCTAGATGTGGTTACGTGTTGTAGGTATCGTCGGCGCAGTCCTCCCCCTCCCAGACGCAGGACACCACCCCCAAGACACTATGACGCTAAATGCTAGATGTGGTTACGTGTTGTAGGTATCGTCGGCGCAGTCCTCCCCCTCCCAGACGCAGGACACCACCCCCAAGACACTATGACGCTAAATGCTAGATGTGGTTACGTGTTGTAGGTATCGTCGGCGCAGTCCTCCCCCTCCCAGACGCAGGACACCACCCCCAAGACACTATGACGCTAAATGCTAGATGTGGTTACGTGTTGTAGGTATCGTCGGCGCAGTCCTCCCCCTCCCAGACGCAGGACACCTCCCCCAAGACACTATGACGCTAAATGCTAGATGTGGTTACGTGTTGTAGGTATCGTCGGCGCAGTCCTCCCCCTCCCAGACGCAGGACACCACCCCCAAGACACTATGACGCTAAATGCTAGATGTGGTTACGTGTTGTAGGTATCGTCGGCGCAGTCCTCCCCCTCCCAGACGCAGGACACCACCCCCAAGACACTATGACGCTAAATGCTAGATGTGGTTACGTGTTGTAGGTATCGTCGGCGCAGTCCTCCCCCTCCCAGACGCAGGACACCCCCCCAAGACACTATGACGCTAAATGCTAGATGTGGTTACGTGTTGTAGGTATCGTCGGCGCAGTCCTCCCCCTCCCAGACGCAGGACACCCCCCCAAGACACTATGACGCTAAATGCTAGATGTGGTTACGTGTTGTAGGTATCGTCCTCCCCCTCCCAGACGCAGGACACCACCCCCAAGACACTATGACGCTAAATGCTAGATGTGGTTACGTGTTGTAGGTATCGTCGGCGCAGTCCTCCCCCTCCCAGACGCAGGACACCACCCCCAAGACACTATGACGCTAAATGCTAGATGTGGTTACGTGTTGTAGGTATCGTCGGCGCAGTCCTCCCCCTCCCAGACGCAGGACACCACCCCCAAGACACTATGACGCTAAATGCTAGATGTGGTTACGTGTTGTAGGTATCGTCGGCGCAGTCCTCCCCCTCCCAGACGCAGGACACCGCCCCCAAGACACTATGACGCTAAATGCTAGATGTGGTTACGTGTTGTAGGTATCGTCGGCGCAGTCCTCCCCCTCCCAGACACAGGACACCGCCCCCAAGACACTATGACGCTAAATGCTAGATGTGGTTACGTGTTGTAGGTATCGTCGGCGCAGTCCTCCCCCTCCCAGACACAGGACACCGCCCCCAAGACACTATGACGCTAAATGCTAGATGTGGTTACGTGTTGTAGGTATCGTCGGCGCAGTCCTCCCCCTCCCAGACGCAGGACACCCCCCCCAAGACACTATGACGCTAAATGCTAGATGTGGTTACGTGTTGTAGGTATCGTCGGCGCAGTCCTCCCCCTCCCAGACGCAGGACACCCCCCCAAGACACTATGACGCTAAATGCTAGATGTGGTTACGTGTTGTAGGTATCGTCGGCGCAGTCCTCCCCCTCCCAGACGCAGGACACCGCCCCCAAGACACTATGACGCTAAATGCTAGATGTGGTTACGTGTTGTAGGTATCGTCGGCGCAGTCCTCCCCCTCCCAGACGCAGGACACGGCCCCCAAGACACTATGACGCTAAATGCTAGATGTGGTTACGTGTTGTAGGTATCGTCCTCCCCCTCCCAGACGCAGGACACCACCCCCAAGACACTATGACGCTAAATGCTAGATGTGGTTACGTGTTGTAGGTATCGTCGGCGCAGTCCTCCCCCTCCCAGACACAGGACACGGCCCCCAAGACACTATGACGCTAAATGCTAGATGTGGTTACGTGTTGTAGGTATCGTCGGCGCAGTCCTCCCCCTCCCAGACGCAGGACACCACCCCCAAGACACTATGACGCTAAATGCTAGATGTGGTTACGTGTTGTAGGTATCGTCGGCGCAGTCCTCCCCCTCCCAGACGCAGGACACCGCCCCCAAGACACTATGACGCTAAATGCTAGATGTGGTTACGTGTTGTAGGTATCGTCGGCGCAGTCCTCCCCCTCCCAGACGCAGGACACCACCCCCAAGACACTATGACGCTAAATGCTAGATGTGGTTACGTGTTGTAGGTATCGTCGGCGCAGTCCTCCCCCTCCCAGACGCAGGACACCACCCCCAAGACACTATGACGCTAAATGCTAGATGTGGTTACGTGTTGTAGGTATCGTCGGCGCAGTCCTCCCCCTCCCAGACGCAGGACACCCCCCCAAGACACTATGACGCTAAATGCTAGATGTGGTTACGTGTTGTAGGTATCGTCGGCGCAGTCCTCCCCCTCCCAGACGCAGGACACCCCCCCAAGACACTATGACGCTAAATGCTAGATGTGGTTACGTGTTGTAGGTATCGTCCTCCCCCTCCCAGACGCAGGACACCACCCCCAAGACACTATGACGCTAAATGCTAGATGTGGTTACGTGTTGTAGGTATCGTCCTCCCCCTCCCAGACGCTGGACACCACCCCCAAGACACTATGACGCTAAATGCTAGATGTGGTTACGTGTTGTAGGTATCGTCGGCGCAGTCCTCCCCCTCCCAGACGCAGGACACCCCCCCAAGACACTATGACGCTAAATGCTAGATGTGGTTACGTGTTGTAGGTATCGTCGGCGCAGTCCTCCCCCTCCCAGACGCAGGACACCCCCCCAAGACACTATGACGCTAAATGCTAGATGTGGTTACGTGTTGTAGGTATCGTCGGCGCAGTCCTCCCCCTCCCAGACGCAGGACACCACCCCCAAGACACTATGACGCTAAATGCTAGATGTGGTTACGTGTTGTAGGTATCGTCGGCGCAGTCCTCCCCCTCCCAGACGCAGGACACCACCCCCAAGACACTATGACGCTAAATGCTAGATGTGGTTACGTGTTGTAGGTATCGTCGGCGCAGTCCTCCCCCTCCCAGACACAGGACACCGCCCCCAAGACACTATGACGCTAAATGCTAGATGTGGTTACGTGTTGTAGGTATCGTCGGCGCAGTCCTCCCCCTCCCAGACGCAGGACACCACCCCCAAGACACTATGACGCTAAATGCTAGATGTGGTTACGTGTTGTAGGTATCGTCGGCGCAGTCCTCCCCCTCCCAGACGCAGGACACCACCCCCAAGACACTATGACGCTAAATGCTAGATGTGGTTACGTGTTGTAGGTATCGTCGGCGCAGTCCTCCCCCTCCCAGACGCAGGACACCACCCCCAAGACACTATGACGCTAAATGCTAGATGTGGTTACGTGTTGTAGGTATCGTCGGCGCAGTCCTCCCCCTCCCAGACACAGGACACCGCCCCCAAGACACTATGACGCTAAATGCTAGATGTGGTTACGTGTTGTAGGTATCGTCGGCGCAGTCCTCCCCCTCCCAGACGCAGGACACCCCCCCCAAGACACTATGACGCTAAATGCTAGATGTGGTTACGTGTTGTAGGTATCGTCGGCGCAGTCCTCCCCCTCCCAGACACAGGACACCGCCCCCAAGACACTATGACGCTAAATGCTAGATGTGGTTACGTGTTGTAGGTATCGTCGGCGCAGTCCTCCCCCTCCCAGACGCAGGACACGGCCCCCCAAGACACTATGACGCTAAATGCTAGATGTGGTTACGTGTTGTAGGTATCGTCCTCCCCCTCCCAGACGCAGGACACCACCCCCAAGACACTATGACGCTAAATGCTAGATGTGGTTACGTGTTGTAGGTATCGTCGGCGCAGTCCTCCCCCTCCCAGACGCAGGACACCGCCCCCAAGACACTATGACGCTAAATGCTAGATGTGGTTACGTGTTGTAGGTATCGTCCTCCCCCCTCCCAGACGCAGGACACCACCCCCAAGACACTATGACGCTAAATGCTAGATGTGGTTACGTGTTGTAGGTATCGTCCTCCCCCTCCCAGACGCTGGACACCACCCCCAAGACACTATGACGCTAAATGCTAGATGTGGTTACGTGTTGTAGGTATCGTCGGCGCAGTCCTCCCCCTCCCAGACGCAGGACACCCCCCCCAAGACACTATGACGCTAAATGCTAGATGTGGTTACGTGTTGTAGGTATCGTCGGCGCAGTCCTCCCCCTCCCAGACGCAGGACACCCCCCCAAGACACTATGACGCTAAATGCTAGATGTGGTTACGTGTTGTAGGTATCGTCGCTCCCCCCTCCCAGACGCAGGACACCCCCCCAAGACACTATGACGCTAAATGCTAGATGTGGTTACGTGTTGTAGGTATCGTCGGCGCAGTCCTCCCCCTCCCAGACGCAGGACACCACCCCCCAAGACACTATGACGCTAAATGCTAGATGTGGTTACGTGTTGTAGGTATCGTCGGCGCAGTCCTCCCCCTCCCAGACGCAGGACACCACCCCCAAGACACTATGACGCTAAATGCTAGATGTGGTTACGTGTTGTAGGTATCGTCGGCGCAGTCCTCCCCCTCCCAGACGCAGGACACCACCCCCCAAGACACTATGACGCTAAATGCTAGATGTGGTTACGTGTTGTAGGTATCGTCGGCGCAGTCCTCCCCCTCCCAGACGCAGGACACCACCCCCAAGACACTATGACGCTAAATGCTAGATGTGGTTACGTGTTGTAGGTATCGTCGGCGCAGTCCTCCCCCTCCCAGACGCAGGACACCCCCCCCAAGACACTATGACGCTAAATGCTAGATGTGGTTACGTGTTGTAGGTATCGTCGGCGCAGTCCTCCCCCTCCCAGACGCAGGACACGCCCCCCAAGACACTATGACGCTAAATGCTAGATGTGGTTACGTGTTGTAGGTATCGTCGGCGCAGTCCTCCCCCTCCCAGACGCAGGACACCACCCCCAAGACACTATGACGCTAAATGCTAGATGTGGTTACGTGTTGTAGGTATCGTCGGCGCAGTCCTCCCCCTCCCAGACGCAGGACACCCCCCCCAAGACACTATGACGCTAAATGCTAGATGTGGTTACGTGTTGTAGGTATCGTCGGCGCAGTCCTCCCCCTCCCAGACGCAGGACACCACCCCCAAGACACTATGACGCTAAATGCTAGATGTGGTTACGTGTTGTAGGTATCGTCGGCGCAGTCCTCCCCCTCCCAGACGCAGGACACCCCCCCCAAGACACTATGACGCTAAATGCTAGATGTGGTTACGTGTT
>CAMDTW010000292.1:0-69396 GCA_945910005.1 Isoperla grammatica | reverse complement strand
GACTGAGACTCAAAGCAAAGGTATAAGCAAATACACTTACTCAAAGTTTGATTCAATCTATGTTTACTCGAGTCACTCATATACTGAACACATTACAAACTAAAACTAAAACAATGGATAATGATCCTACTACGATGAGAGATAGGAGCCAACATTTAGTTGCCGCAATCATGTCAACAGGGTAGCTTGCAACATTAAACCGCTAAACGGAATTTGATTTTAATTACATCAGCTAAGCAATAAATTTAAAGACTTTCAGATATTGTTATTGTTAAGATTACTATTTCTTGCATTAATTAACTATTTCAATTACTTTCGTAAAAATGGCAATATTATACGGTTTTTAAATTCATGTCCGATACAAAATCAAATCCATAATATTATTTTTTATCTTGAAGCGTTCTCAAAATATCAATAATTAGTGAGTTGGGTCCCTTTTACCATAATGCATGTTTACTTTTCACTATCGACCTATGATACGTGAGTATGATGATAAGTATGATCGATCTCACCAAGCGTGCACACATGGATTAGAATGATTATAGTAATTACTACAATCATGCATGATGATTTTATAAAGAAATAAACACGGAAGCCGTTATGTAGGGTTAGGTGGAAGAGCGAACTGTTTTCTCGAACCTCGCCATTTTGTAAAACTTTTACTAATTTCCAATTAAAGCATATTATTTATAATGATTATTATTATTATTATTGTTTGTATTATTATTATTATTACTATTATTATTATTATTATTATTATTATTATTATTATTATTATTATTATTATTATTATTATTATTATTATTATTATTATTATTATTATTTTATTGTTGCAATACATACAAACTCGGTCAAAACCGGCATAAACATGTTGTACGGACACAAATGTCAAGTATTTTCCATGTGTTTACCTGTATTAAAATCTACTTAGAACTACTTAATATATCTTCTTCTTCTTCTTCTTCTTCTTCTTCTTCTTCTTCTTCTTCTTCTTCTTCTTCTTCTTCTTCTTCTTCTTCTTCTTCTTCTTCTTCTTCTTCTTCTTCTTCTTCTTCTTCTTCTTCTTCTTCTTCTTCTTCTTCTTCTTCTTCTTCTTCTTCTTCTTCTTCTTCTTCTTCTTCTTCTTCTTCTTCTTCTTCTTCTTCTTCTTCTTCTTCTTCTTCTTCTTCTTCTTCTTCTTCTTCTTCTTCTCAAATGCCCACATTTGGCTATACTACTTAATATATCATTGTCCACATTATTTTTTCCAAACCGAACTGTGGATGCTATGTACGGTCGTGGCCGATTTGTACTCATCCCAGCATTCGCTCTTTGTACGGTGGAAACCACGAAAACCACCATCGGGATGGAGAACTTCTTGAAGTTTTCATTCTTCTTAGTTCAAAAATTTTCGCACTATCCTACACGTGTTCAAAATAATTGCTTTTTGCATCTCGATGTATATGTTCGGTTGGAGACCAATTAGTTTAATACTGTCATGGAGTTTACGTGGAACAATGCCATTTGCTGATATAATTAACGGTATAACAGTTACATTATTCTGCTTCCACAACCTTTTTATTTCAATTGATAATTCCTTATATCTGTTTATCTTTTCCCGCCAAGTTGTCTCTACATTGTGGCATAAAGGGACGGCAACATCAATTAAAATCGTTTCTTGTTTCTTCTTGTCAATAAATATAATATCCGGTCTATTGTGATGTATGGTTTGGTCTGTAATAACTGCCCGGTCGTAATATAATTTGTAGTCTTTACTATCTAATACCTTTTCAGGCTTGTATTTGTAATACGCAGTGGTTGTGTTTATAAGTTTATACTTCATGGCTAATTTTTGATGTACAATGTTTGCAACTTGGTTATGCCTATGAAGATAATCTGTTTGACAAAGCATTTTGCACCCAGATACGATATGTTCAATTGTTTCGCCGTTCAAATTACATTTTCTACATTTATCTTCCACTGTGACGTCTTTCAGTATGTATTTTTTGTAATTGTTAGTCTTGATTACTTTATCTTGAATAGCGATCATAAATCCTTCTGTTTCGCTGAAAATGTCCCCGGACGTTAACCATTTGTTCGATGCTACCCTATCGACGCTATCCTTAAGAAGTTCTTTATAATGTCTGCTATGTAACGTCTTTTCTGATATTCTGATCTCTTTTGCTGTGTCAGAATTTAGTTTTTGAAGCAAGTTTAAATTTCCGTCATTTAAATTGAGGGGAGAAAGCGACTTGTCTGCCGATACTATAGCTCTATGAAGTTGTGAATGTGGGCATTTTGTATAAAAGTACTTTCTCAGAATTTCAATTTGTTTATAATATAAATTGTTTAAATCAATCAAGCCTCTTCCCCCTTTTTCTCTAGGTAGAGTCACTCGTTCTATTGCTGACTTAGGGTGATGACTTCTGTATTTGGTGAATGTTGTGCGGGTGAGAATTTCTAGGGCATGAAGTTCTGTCTGTGTCCAGTTAATAATTCCAAATGAATATGTTAGTACCGGTATAGCATAAGTGTTAATTGCTTTGATCTTGTTTTTACCATTCAATTGTGTTTTTAAAATGGATCCTATTCGTTTCTTGTATGAAGAAATTAGTTTACTTTTCATCTGTTTATGATCAATTCGTTTAGCCTGCGCAAATCCTAGATATTTGTATATATCTTCTTCGTCCATTACTCCAATCCGGTTGTCTTCGTCAATTTCAAACTCTTCTAATTTCGTAATCTTTCCTTTGATGACATGAAGTGACTTACATTTATCAATTCCAAAATCCATACATATGTCTCTACTGAATTCTAACGTTGAGTTAAGAAGATTCGTCATGTGTGTCGCATTTAAAGCATATAGCTTGAGATCGTCCATGTAGAATAGATGTGAAAGTGTGTGGCAAACCGTATTACCGTCCTTTATCTTGAAACCATGTGTAGATTTGTTTAGTATATGAGATAATGGGTTTAATGAAAGACAAAACCATAACGCACTAAACGAGTCACCTTGAAAAATACCTCGTCGGATGTTAACTGGGTCAGTACATATCTGCTCTTTGCCTACGTTTAACTTTAATGTTGTTTTCCAACTCGTCATCGCTGTCCGCAAAAAGTTTACTATCAATGGGTTTACTTTATAAATTTCCAGTATCTGTATTAGCCACGAATGTGGTGACGAATCATACGCTTTCTTGTAATCAATATAGCTAACGTGAATGTTTCTCTTCTTGTTGAAAGCTTGGTTCATTACAACAGAATCGATAATTAATTGTTCCTTACACCCTTGCGACAATTTACGACATCCCTTTTGTTCTTCAGCTAATATATTGTGTTCTTCGCAGTGACTATATATTTTATTTGTTATGCACGATGTCAAGATTTTGTAAATAGTAGGTAAGCATGTAATTGGTCTATATTTACTTGGATTTTTGGTGTCATTATCTTTTGGTTTAAGAAATGTTATTCCTTCAGTAAAGAAATCTGGTAAATCCTTGTCTCCTAATATAAATTCATTAAGACATTTAGCAATCTGGGTGTGCATGTTTGAAAACTTCTTGTACCAAAAATTTTGAATGTTATCGTTACCGGGTGCTTTCCAATTATGAGTATTTCGTATCGTTGATTTTATATCATTTACACTGATGCCATCAAATGTCATTTCTTCGATATCACTCATTGCCTCAATTTCATCTTGAATCCATGTTGCATTGTGATTGTGCATTAATGGGTTACTCCATATCCCACCCCAAAACTGCTCAATCTCTGTCTTCGATGGTATACCATTGCCTACTATTTCTTCTTTATTGTTAATTTGCTGATAGAATTCTTTTTCTTTTTCTTTAAACATTTCGTTTTGTTCTTTTCTATCACTACACTCTTTATATCTTCGTAGTCTTTTGGCTAATGCACTTACTTTTTGCTTTAGAGTATCCAAATATTCGTTTGTAGCCTCGTTCGGTGTTTCATGTATAGTATGGATTTTAAACCTTTCAAATATGTGTTGGCAATATTGTAATATCTTTTTAGATCTATTACCCATCCTGAATTGTTCTAATCTCCCAATATCTCTCCTTAACTCGTTGATGCGTTTGACTAATCTTCGTTCCCATTTTGGAGTCTTATTTGTTTTTATGTTCTGAGAATGTACCAACTTTATTTTTAATCCTAATTGTCTGACCACTGCTACGGCTCCACAATATATTGCTGCATGCACTTCCTCAAACGACAATTCTTTCTTCGCGTAATCTAACAATATATGTGCGTTCATTACGTGCATTACTATGTCCATTTGCTTAGACTGTTTAGGTTTAGGAATTCTAGGTCTCTTGTTCGGTTCTATATGTGCAAATTCTGACAAAGCATTTTCAAAAGCTAAATGTAATATGTTCTTTAACTCGTCTATTTCTTGTGTGTTCCCTCTTGTATTCTCTTCTTGTTCAATGTTATTAATAGGTGGATGTTGGTGATGTACCTCTTGTGTGTTCTGGCCTTCTGGTAGATCTACTTGTTCCATTAATTCTTGTCGTAGATGGTCATCGTTTCTTGATGCTTCCATGATGTGCTCCTCGTTCGCCAAATCCTCTTCATTTTCTTGATCTATTTGTAGTTCTTCCTCTACTTCATGTCTTATTACGTTCAATAGATTAAATGGTAGCATACCATTACTTACAATTATTCTCCTTTGGTCTGCTACTCTTTGTTCGGTTACATCTACTAATGGGTATTCACGTGTAAACGCTCGGTGCAGTTCTTGTCGATATCCAACTAATCTAGTTTCTAATAACGTAATTCTATAGTAGTTGCGCATCACACAAATGTTCATATTATCTGTCCATTTGATACGCTGCCTCACTCTTCCAGATTTGGTGGTCTGTTGCGATAATACATCAGAAGCATCCATAATCTGTTTGTTTATTTACTAAATGTCAAAGTTCATTGTCCTGTCAAACTAAGTTCTTTGTCACAGAAAGTTAATATTGTTTTTCAAAGAAATCAAAGCACTTAATGTCACACTTTTCTTTACACTCACAACTTGGCCGTGCCCCGTCAATAAGTAACACACGCAATTACAAGGCGCTGAGTTGGAGTTGAATGACAGTTTCAAATTTCACAGATTTTGAAGACGAAATCTTCTTAATTCTGGAAACAAATAAAAAGTGCTTACATACAACAGTAAAACATATATCTAGTTACAATATTATCGAATCAAATTATAAGTACAAGACCTTGACGTGTCCAGATCTAGCTTCAATCTGTCAAAATCAACACTAAATTCAACTGTTTCTATGTTTCTCAAGCAAGGCCCTGGACTAAAATGTAAGCCTACAAAATTTAACTTCTATTTATATACAAAGTAATGGATACTGGTACTTCCCTTTATGTCTTCTTGTAGTAAATCACTCGTAGATCTCAATGCCGTGAAAATTGTTGGTTGATTACAGCTTTTTCCCTTTGAAATGCGATATATTATCAGCAGCGACTGGGAACGTGTAGACTTTTAGGGCTTATTATTATTATTATTATTCTTTTTATTTTTATTATTATTATTATTATTATTATTATTAGTTTTATTATTATTTTTATGATTATTATTTTATTATTATTATTATTATTATTATTATTATTATTATTATTATTATTATTATTATTATTATTATTATTATTATTATTATTATTATTATTATTATTATTATTATTATTATTATTATTATTATTATTATTATTATTATTATTATTATTATTATTATTATTATCATCATCTCCACTGACTGATCACGTGTTGTGGTTATAGACCCAAACCTCTAGCCTCAACCCGCTAGTAAATGGGGTTGTTTGTAGTAGATTAGGGACAACTTCTTAGATATAAGATTGTATTTTATTTTGAAGTTTGATTACCAAATCTGATTTTATAAAAGTTAGGAGATTGTTTCATACTTGTGTTTATATGAAACTTCATAAGGTAAAAGCAATAATTATCAAAAATCGGCCAATCATGCGGTTCACCATTCACAATGTTGTTTACCCGCTACATTACGCATGAGATTAGATTACATAGTTTTCTTACTAGTGCGTGCTAAGTCAATAGGTCAACAGATTTAAATGCTAGCTATACCAATACCATACCACGACGTTAAATATTTACTACGTTGCTAACAGAATTGCAGAAAGTACACCATTTTTAAATAGATTTTCTTAAGTGGGTGACAATAATAATTCATTCATTATTTTTCTAGAAATGATCAGCTGAATAATATTGATTAATAATTCTAAATTGACTTTGTTTGATAAATTTATGTCAAGGTTCAATTAGATCTGTTTGTCCCCTTCTCCCGATTTATGTTTTACTTTATGAACATTTGATCATTTAAAATCGTAATTTTTACAGGCAAAATTCGGGCGTTTCACATGGTAGGAACTTATGTGACCACATATTGCTTACATAAATTAAACTTCGTATACTTCTGAAATATAAACTATGACCTATTGTTTGTATCAGAAGAACACCTCCAACGATATCTAAATTAGCCTACTTGTCAAAGATCCCCGTAGCAAATCACCCGCTTGCATTATATCTAAAACAGGCTACTTGTCAAAGATCCCCGTAGCAAATCACCCGCTTGCATTATATCTAAAACAGGCTACTTGTCAAAGATCCCCGTAGCAAATCACCCGCTTGCATTATATCTAAAACAGGCTACTTGTCAAAGATCCCCGTAGCAAATCACCCGCTTGCATTATATCTAAAACAGGCTACTTGTCAAAGATCCCCGTAGCAAATCACCCGCTTGCATTATATCTAAAACAGGCTACTTGTCAAAGATCCCCGTAGCAAATCACCCGCTTGCATTATATCTAAAACAGGCTACTTGTCAAAGATCCCCGTAGCAAATCACCTGCTTGTATTAAATCAACGACCAACTGAAATGACCAAGCCAATAAAGCCAGACTGTATCCAGGTTTAATGACAGATATAACTAACGCGTAAAGCAATACTGCATCAATACTGCAGCACAGCATGTTACGAAAATTGCGCAAGGTAATTATTTTGTCTTATTTTTCTAGATGATTAATTTGTGAGGGATTTACTTAATTTTACATGCAATGCAGTACAGTATAGAACAAACTTCTTGTGAAACTGAAGTTCTATAGACGGATGTTTTGTTAATGGACTTTACCTTGAGATACAGGGCCCAGATTCACAAAGGTGCCTAAGTGCTAAGACGTCCTAGTTTAGGCAAATCTTAGTGATATAAATCACCAATATGTCATTCTGCAATGTTATAAAGTTAAAATATAGTAAAATATGAACAATTTAACTAATAATATTTGATTTGTGAATGTGTATTAATACCTAGACATGATTTATCTTGATTTATCTAGCTAGGATTTGCCTAACTTAGGACAACTTAGAGTTACGCATCTTTGTGAATCCAGGCCCAGGTGAAGTTAAAACTTGAACTGGTGGAAGTCTCCATAATTTCAACTTTTTAAGGCAAATCTACGACGAGCCGTTTAGTGGGCGCTGACATCTTGGGTGTCCGCCATTACGACCATACTACTTCCTCAATGCACAGCCTTCTCGACGGGTCAATCCGCGATAGAACCTCGGATTGAACCGACGTACAAGATGGCTGTGCCTCAATGTAACCCTGCAAAATTATTGGAATTACGAATATATTCGAGAAGGTTGTGTATTAAAGTATGGTTGAAATGGCGGCCGGGTGTTCAAAGATGGCGAAAATGTAATCCCCAAACGTTATCTTGTTGATAACTTGTGTGGCTTATCCATCAGTTCAATTAATTTGTTCTAATGTTTCCCTGCTGGCTTTAAAGAAGCTTATATCTGCACCAAATACCTTAGTATATACTAGTCGTAACGAAAGTATTCGCATACCGATCTCAGGTTATTGTCTACCGCCACTTTCAACCGCGCCAATTGAAAGAAAATCAACAGATACCTGGCGTTCTTTCACACATTCGTAAATGCATGGTTCGGCTTAGTCTAGTGACAGGCGGTTTGGCCATACGTACCGTTACAGGTAACCAACGGAAGGTTTTAAATTATCCCCAAAGGACCTGTTTAGATTAGATGGTAGGAAGTAGCGAAGTAGAAAATGAAGTTGTCACCTTGGACTCGGCTGTGTCGTAAGCATCAGAATACTTTCGTTGGGGCAACTATATACAACCTATCGTTTGCACTAAAAGAGAGTTTTTAAATTTGCTGAAAACGTTACGGCTTATCATAAACTGCATCTTTCATAAAAAAAAGACTATACCATTTTAATTGTGTGCTATCTGTGTTCTCGTTTACGACTTCCAGAAGTAATGTCTGTAAATTTAATACCCATTAAATTTAAATTTAATTAATAAATGAAGTTTTGCTTGGGTAAGTTAATGGTTATCTTAGTGAATGTTATCTTCTACGTTTTATGTGTTCCCATTGTGTAATGCCTAATGTAGGATAATGTTCCACGTCATAGAAAGACACGATCATTAAACCAAGGGGACGGAACTCCTTTAATAATATCTTGAGTACGCTTTAAGATATTGAAGAAGTGATTCTTATTATACCTGAAATTTGGTTTTAAATCAACAAAACAAAAAATTAAAAACTTACAAATATTGTAATAGTGACGATCTTTATACATCTCAAACTCATTAATTATAAATTATTTAATTAAGAAGAGCAATATCAATCTAAACCATCTCAATATTAATTAAAAGTTTTTAAATTTGTTGTTTAGCAGTCGAGTTAAATATGTGATTTGTTTATGGTTGCTATAATCATTATAATTTTTCGTAGGAATACCCGTTCTAGGGTGCACACCAGCTTTACCTGATGTGCCCCTCTTCAGGTGACTAACTAGGTTATTAGGGTGTTTGGATAGTTGGGAAGGAATGTCCGAGGGCTGTTAGTATGACTCAGTCCCAGCATTCGCCTAAGTTACGACTGAGGAAAACCTCAGAAAAAACCTTCAGTCAGGACTGCCGATGGCCGGAATCGAACCGGCAACCTCCCGAATTAGAGTCTCGCGTCTTACCTCTGAGCCACCACTATCGGTGCTATGCAAAGGAGTTTTGCTATGTTTGCTATGTTGTTGTTTTGCTGTGTAGGAGAGTTGCTATGGAGTTTGTTCTTATGGAAAATAGCATGTAATAAAACAATTCCATAGCAACAAATCCTGTACTTAACTTGACACTTGAATTTGCATACGATCCTTAAAACCATATCTGGGGAAGTGTCACATTTTCAATATCTTAAAGCGTTCTAAAGATATGATTAAAATACCATTAAATATGTGGTTCAACATTTCGAGCTGCCCGTTACCTTCAGCGGATTGTTATCTCTGCCAACCTACAATCTACATCATAAAATTAATGTTCTACGTCTATAATAGATCTCGGTTGGCCGCTGAATGCATTAGACATATATTAATGTGTTTCAGGATGGTATAAAATGGAATGTAAATGCGGAGACATCCGTGGGGATAGAAGTTTATTGCCGTTAATAACGCTGCGGATTATATTCACGGAGCTCTTGCAGGAATTAGGACACACAAAGACTCAAGTGGTGAAATGTTTGCGAGAGATACAGACTAAACAGAATTGAAGATAAGTATGTGCGTGTGCGTGTGCGTGTGCGTGTGCGTGTGCGTGTGCGTGTGCGTGTGCGTGTGCGTGTGCGTGTGCGTGTGCGTGTGCGTGTGCGTGTGCGTGTGGGTGTCTGTATCTGTGAGATGGGATGACGACTCCAGTCTCCAGGAACAATGGCGAATTAAGTTGTTGTATAGAGTAGATGCGAATCTTCAATCCAAAACAAACAAAAAGTAATATGGTGTGGGGAAGGGGGGGGGGGAGTAAGTTTATGGATCAGTTTAAGTTAGGAAACTGTGGTCTTTAAGACTGGTCAAATAAATTGATTCAAAACGAGTTGACCTTAATAAAATCTAGCCTTGCATTATTCCAAAATTGCTTATCTCAAACGAATGTATTCAAATAATGTTACGGAGATAATCACGTTCTTGAATAGCTTTGCTGCTAGTAAGATACCCCAAAGCCCTTGAAAAATTAGAATTTGGCCTATACGTGTCTCGTGTCAGTTATATCCTGTTAAAACCCTTGAAAAAATAGGCGTCTGTAGACCCGGCACCTCCACCAATCCTGGCAGGCAAACATTCAGGGCCGTATTAAGACATTTGGCGTAAAAAGTAAGTACGACCCTCCCCCCCCACCCCCCATTAATTCAACATGCCTAAAAATCATATGCATCAATTTTAGGTAAAAAAAAAGTAGGCAACTAATACATTGCAACTCTCCAAATTGTATAATTTCACCGGCCCCAGTCTCGCCCGTTGAAAAGTTAGGAGTTACACGCCTCGGCCCTCTGCGCATTCCGGCGCCGATAGAGGCCCCCCCCCCCCCTAAAATTTTGGCGCTCTAGGTCCCAGCCTAGTTAGCCTATGCCTTAATACAGCCCTGCAAACATTAGCCTCGGTTTTGGGCTGTTCACGTACGCGACGATACCCAACAACCAAGACAGTCGATTACCCACAACAACCTTGCTACAAATATTTGCATTCTTTCCGACTCTCAACTTTCGGGTATCCGCTACCTGAAAACTGCCCTCTATGAAGAGTGAGTTGACCAGTGCCGTATTTAGGCCTAGGCAAACTAGGCAGCTGCCTAGGGTGGCAAATTTTAGGAGGGTGGCATTTCACCAATAGTTTCAATAAATGTTGTAACTACAAACATCTCAAACTCTAAGTTTCAAAATACTTTTTATATTTTGCCAGAATATTCATAGAAAGCTTTAACTCTGCAGTATATTTTATGTAAAAAATATTAAAATCCTTTGATTACCCGCCCATATACGGGCAATGTTATAATCACAATTGTCGCTTGTATTATGGATCGCGCAAACCTAAAGCCGGTTATTTATAAAAAAAAAACAGTCATTTTTCTTCCGTAGCCTAAAAAAATGGTTTCGCTTCGCGAATTTGCCTCTTGCAGGCGCTATACCTCCTTTCCTTTCTTTTTTCTTTCCTTACGGCAGATGTTTCTCATTTTTGAGGCGGAAAACGTTTTTGGGCGGAATGCACAGTCGAGTTATGTGATTTTTGCTATGTTTGTTCTTCTTATGGATAAAAGTATGTAATAAAACAATTCCATAGCAACACATTTCGTACTTAACTTGACACTTGACTGTGTATGCGGCCCTTATTTGCCCAAGGGCGGCATACCACCTAAACGCGGCCCTGGAGTTGAGTCATTTATAAGCTGGCTTGCCTTATCTACACCGGTATAATCCATCATGTTATACATACATCCACCCGCTGACATCAACGCCCCCCCCCCCCCCCCCCCCCCCCCAGACCGCGCTCTACGTTCCTCCCATTCAAGCCTTTATAAAAATAACCTTCAAAAATCTTTTATATCTTTTACATTAAAAATAATATTATCATCATCCAACACTCCCTGGTCCCCCCCCCCCCCCCACCCCTACTAACTGGTATTTACATGACCTCAACGGGCGCTTTACGATGCCGTAACTGTCCGCTAATACGGCGAGCCTTGCACAGAACTATCCCCGACCTAACCCTAGAACAGCTTTGTCACTGCTCAGTTTTTCTGTGCTGCTGTTTATGATGACCTCTATTTATGTCTCATCTCTTGTCGCGCTGATATGACCGCCTCTTCTTCGCACTCGCCATCCCATAACCCCCCCCCCCCCCCTCCCGTCACTACCACCATAACTGACCACGACTCGACTAACCTCCCCCTCCACCCCACACAAACCCACAAATCTAAACAACTATGTGTGGAATTTGTATTCCAAATTTAGCAAATGTCAGTGTAGAACAATATATCTCCTTCAATAACACTCCCCCCCCCCCCCTTCCCATCTAACTCATCACCCACTGCAGTGTATGTCCTCATGCATCCAACGGTTTAGCTGCGGTTGCTCAGTTGAATGGAATCTTAAAACAACTTGTTCATTGCATAGATAATGCAAGTTACATTTCCTTCAGGAATATCCTAACTAGACCGACACGGTCGACCATAATCTGCTTCCTATAGACAGTCATCGGATGTTGGGTTAGGGGGCAACCGAACTGGTCATGTGTTTATGTTTGTTAGTGAACGAGGAAGAAGTTTGTTGACAGATATAGATAGATGCAATGTTACTGTCCAAGAGTGACGTTTATATTCAACAATACAATATTGTGACCTTATAACTGTGATTTAAATTTTATACATTTGGCACCGATATAGAGGTGGGGGCTCAGTGTCAAGAAGCGATACTCTAATTCAGGAGGTCGCCGGTTTGATACCAGCCACCGCTAATTCTGACTGAGCTTTTGTTTCTAGGTTTTCCTCAGTCACAAGGTGAATGCTGAGATTGAGTCATACTCGGACATTTCTTTTCAACTGTTCCAAATGCAAATAGTCAGTCACCTGAAGACGGACATGGATTGTCCAAGGGTAGGATTCCCATAAAAAGGTGGTTTCTGCGATTTTTTTGACCATTATGAACAGAGATTTTTAAGAGAAAATATAAGATGGTTTTTGAAAAAAAATAATTTTGCACTGCCGACCTATACCCACAATATCCACAATTGTCCAAAGTCGTACAGGTACAGTATTGACGGTCTATACTATATATAGTCGCACATAATGATTAAAAAAACACTTTACAAAATCTTTCGATTGTTACTTTTGAAACAGAATGATTTCATATTTTTACGGGCTGTATTCTAGTGTTAAGTATCAACAACTGAAGGTATAGACATGTTTTTTGACTCTCGTACAAATTTGCAAATAAACCAAATGTCTCTGATCTTCAAAAACCGACTCCTGCCAACTGCCAAACATGTGTTTTAACTGGCGCATTGAAGGGTCCAGACCATGTAATACAATCACCACGATGACTGTTGGAATGTTTTCTAAAATCTAATCTTGTTTCTCTGAATGATTGATCTGGGCTCGTAAATTGAACGCGTACAGCCAGCCCCCGCCTGACCCCTGGTATTAGTAGTCCTAACAGAGGTTCTCGCTTAAATCAATGTGTACGGCCATTTAATTACTTGGACTGACGGATTGAGTGAGATGGCCGGAGGGGTTGCAGATGCCACCGCAGACAGCGCTAGCGTCGACTACATGACGTCCATGTTGAAGTTGGTACAATGAAACTATTCTCATGCAGAGTCCAATCCAATGGTACCAACTTAATTTTCACTTGCTACCATACCCAATCAAATTTTTTCATCCAACTCCTTGAATTCAAGGACAAAAAAGCATCAAAAAATAATTCCTGTTATTGTATTTGACTGTATTTGACTACATACTAACTGTTTTTGATGCACTTTTCACCTTTAATTCAAGGAGTTGGATGAAAAGGGCAGTAGGTATAACGATCTGAGGTCGGTATGCGACTACTTATGTTGGGTCTAGTATACACGCCCCTTCTATAGGTATCTCACAGCAAGAAGTAAGATAGTATCAGGACCGCCCACATTTAGTTTCCAACTTAACAAGCACTAATCACTAACGTTTTCCCCGATAATCTAGTACAATTTGGTTGCGGTAAGTTTTTTGACGGTAACATGCAAGAAAACGTGCAAGCAAGTTTCCGTCCAAAAACTTAACAAACCAAATTGTACTAGATAATCAGGAAAAATTTCAGTGATTCGCGCTTGTTAAGTTGGAAACTAAATATGGGCGGTCCTGACCCTCCTGACACTATATTACTTCTTGGTGTGAGATACCTATACAAGAATAATATACATCCAATAATAATAATATATGACGTTTCAACTCACCGCGTGCGCCTTGTTATGTTGATCCTCGTGGTGATGATGGTGATAATGATGACTCCCAGAAGACATTGCGGCTCGGCTCACATAGCGGCAACGCTGTCACACGTTAGCGGCAACATCGCATGTCATTGTAATTGCACAGCCATTACACTAGGGTGTTATTAATACTGATGCGTCTACTCGGCTGTCAATTGGATAATGTCATTGATTGAGGTGTCCAACAGGTTTGAACGTGTCGGGGCTCACATAGCGGCAACGCTGTCACACGTTAGTAAGCGGCAACATCGCATGCCATTGTAATTGCACAGCCATTACACCGGGGTGTTATTATTATTGATGCCTCCACTCGGCTGTCAATTGGGTAATGTCATTGATTGAGGCGTCCAACAGGTTTGAACGTGTCGGCTCACATAGCGGCAACGCTGTCACACGTTAGTAAGCGGCAACATCGCATGTCATTGTAATTGCACAGCCATTACACTAGGGTGTTATTAATACTGATGCGTCTACTCGGCTGTCAATTGGATAATGTCATTGATTGAGGTGTCCAACAGGTTTGAACGTGTCGGGGCTCACATAGCGGCAACGCTGTCACACGTTAGTAAGCGGCAACATCGCATGCCATTGTAATTGCACAGCCATTACACCGGGGTGTTATTATTATTGATGCCTCCACTCGGCTGTCAATTGGGTAATGTCATTGATTGAGGCGTCCAACAGGTTTGAACGTGTCGGCTCACATAGCGGCAACATCGCATGTCATTGTAATTGCACAGCCATTACACTAGGGTGTTATTAATACTGATGCGTCTACTCGGCTGTCAATTGGATAATGTCATTGATTGAGGTGTCCAACAGGTTTGAACGTGTCGGGGCTCACATAGCGGCAACGCTGTCACACGTTAGTAAGCGGCAACATCGCATGTCATTGTAATTGCACAGCCATTACACCGGGGGTGTTATTATTATTGATGCGTCCACTCGGCTGTCAATTGGGTAATGTCATTGACTGAAGCGTCCAACAGGTTTTAACGTGTCGGCGCTCACGCGAAGGTGTAGTTGATTAGACTGCCACTGCGAGGGCGCCACGATCCCGGACACCTGATTGCACACGGGGTATTTGTATTCATTGTAGTTTTGATAGGACAATATAGGACTCAAATAGCTTTATGTAGCCATGCACAAGAGTAAACTTATAAACTAGACTTGAGGTCTGTCCAAAAGCTAGAAATTATGCTTGCTTCCTTGCTCGTTTGCTTGATTGGTTGTCTAATTTTAAGTCATGACGTCAGAAGCAAGAGTCAAAAGATTGCGAATTCTAGTTTGCTTGGCAAAGAAGAAAAAGAAGATTTAAGACAACGAAAGTGTACACTCATTTGCTTATCTTGTTTGCTAATAATGGATGCTGAACAAAGCGTTGACATGGAGCGGCAAGAGGAACCTGTTATAATTAAATGTAAGTGTATAACATGATAATAAATTATAGCCCTAGGGTGAATTCAATTTTTGGATGATTAACAACTTAAATTCCCGTTTCTCTGATCCATCCTTACTGCAGAACAAGCTGTCAAGTGTCAGTCGAAAAATGTAAACAAACGTATGTGATACGCACAAGTAGATAGTTATACATAATGTTACCACCAGGTGTCAGGTCAATTTGTTAAGCAAGCGTCAAAAGCTCCAATAACGAAGCAAACTATTAAATTAAGCAAGCTATTAAAACAAGCAAGTAAGACAACAAGCAAGTAAGCAAATAAGCAAGCTGCTTTGACTTTTGGACAGACCCTTAGGTACAGTCTTACAATGTCCCAATAACTACTTATTCATCGAATAGCTTGTTGTCTCCATGGCAACGACCAATCAAAACTCTTGAAATCCTCCAAATAGCTTATTTGCTACAAATAACTTTCCTATTAGGAGATTGTAAGACTGGCCTTAAGCAGTGGTTAAAGTGGACTCGGAGAAGTAACAGTATGCACTACTGTTGTGTAAAGTAGACAAAACGAATCTGGATCTGGGGGGTGCGGCCACCACCCCCTAGTTTTGCACCGCATGGAATTTTTTATGTTATTTTTTTAAAGAGGGGTCGGATGATTGAGGACCCGTGCTAAAATAATACTTTTGTGGTGGAAAAAAACAAATTGAATCGTTTACTTTATAAAAACATTGGATTAGAAAATATTCAACATAATTTGTTAATATGCTTAAAGTTTATTTAAATTGGTACCGGTATGGCATACCGTCAAAATTTTAAGGCTATGCGTACCGGCTCATACTGCCCCACTTTAACCACTGAGACTAAGGACTAAGTACTAACTACGAACACAGAGTTTCAGAGGGAGGAGACAACACGTGCAGATAACCGTAACCGAGAAACAACAGAAATCACGAGAGAAAAGAACATGTCAGCAAACGCACAAGAGGGGGGTAAATGCAAGAACACACACGAAAAGTAGTAAAGGCTACAAATTAAAGTTAGCGCACACGAAAACCAAATATAATTGCATTAAGAACACACGAAAAAAAATACACCTAGGGGCACCCATTGTTGCTATGGATTTGTTTCGTTGATGGGAAATAACACGCAAACAACTGTTACCTTGGTAACAATGAAGATTGCCGGGGATTGGTATCGAACCGGTGTCCTCCCGAATCAAAGTATCGTGGGAATACTCATTTTCTTTATGGTCTTAGTTGTGGAGCTGAGTTTCAAAACGAGACATGTCTATCATAAACATTAAGGAGATAATCATGAAATTCTGCCTAGGGCAGATCCTAACAGAATAATTTCAAAAACATAATTTAATATTAAACACATTATAACTACTATACTATTATCTTGTAATAATGGAATTACACGTTTTAAGTATTTCGAACATAAGTAACAATTAGTCCAATGCACCATAAATAGAAAAGAAGAGAATTGTTGTATCAAAACAAGACATGTCAAAGTTTGCATAAGTGGATTTGTCAACTTTTGATCTAATACTCAACACTTAGCAGTTATTGCACCAGGATATGTTAATTTCTGATCAAAACTAATCATTCTAATCGATTATGTTCTAAAATATCACCACTAATTGATGTTACTCATTTTTGTAAAACTTTAGACATATTTTGTTTTGAAACTCAGCCCCACAATTAATGTTTTTTCTTAGCCACTTAACTAACGGTTATGACGTATGCTAAAACCACCCCTTTTTCTGTAGTGGATAATGTAAGAGCTGAACTATTTGCGTAGCTGTAGGGTGCACTTGGGTTCTACCAAACCGCGTAGCCTCATCCGATGTTACCCCTGTAGATTTGAGAGGTAAAGCTTTCCCTTTTAACACGCGATGTGTGCATTTACCATTACGCCACTTTTTTCTAAAGCTTTGCAGATGTTTTCATTTTTCTATGGCATTCAAATTTCTACGGAATAAAAGCAACGGAATGTGGTTCGTTTTTTTGTGTAAAAATATTAAAACTCTCAACGTTTGTGTAGCTTTGCGAAATAACATTGAACTAATGATTGGATTTGGCACGTTTTGTAAACATGTTTTAATGTTTTTAACAGCCTTCGTGAAGTAAGAACACTTCTGAAACACATTCATAATGACGTGTAAAGAAAGTGTTGCCAATACGTACTCCCTTTAAAATGTATCTGGATGCAATTTTAATTCGTTAGGCTGTAGTAAATATGATGTTTTTGTTAAATCTTCACATTTATAAATGATGATAAATAAATACAGTACAAGAAATATTTTTGATGTCGATGCACTAAAAAATCGTGTTACGGGACTATCCTATTATAAATAGTTGCTTAAGCACGAAATGAAGCAGTTATTTAATGGATCATAATAATGTAGTACCCAATAAGAACAAGACACTGTTACTTAACGACAAATAAAAGCATATCCATGCATATAGATTGGGTTATCTTTGAGTTATAAATAAATACATTTGTATTTATTTTCTACCCACTCAGTTACAAGAACTGATTTTCAGTTGGGAAAATTATACGCTTTAATAATACATGCTTCGTTGCTATGACAGCTTTATGGTCCCCGTTTATACAGATTTAAGATGTTTTTCAAAGTTACAAAAACCCAGCCCAAACCGGTGATTCTTTTTTATGTTTAAAATTTTTACTTGACTCATATTGTGTTTGCGGTTGAGCTTAATAAAATCCTGGACCCGGATTCACAAGAGGTCCTTTTTTGGTCTTATCTCTAAGACCGACCTAACTTTGAACCTCCTGTAAAACCAGACCCAGGTCACATGAAGAAGTTACTGACTCCAGGTGGGACCAAGGACACAATGAACATTCCAATAATGTTTTAAAATCTGTTTTTAGATCTTTTCCTCTGGATTCAGAAGAGATTCAAAGTAAGGTCGGTCTTAGAGATAATTCCAAAACAAGACTTAGGACCTCTTGTTTAATCCGGGCCCTGTGTTCGGAATGCACGAATCAATGTTTTTCTTGACACAGCTCACATACTAGTCCGCGAGCAAGCTATATATAGGTCTCTCACAGCAAGAAGTAAGATATAGTATCAGGACCGCCCACATTTAGTTTCCAACTTAACAAGTGCGAATCACTAACGTTTTTCCCGATTATATAGTACAATTTGGTTGCGGTAAGTTTTTTGACTGCAACGTACAAGAAAACGTGCAAGCAGGTTTCCATCAAAAAACCTAACGCAACCACATTGTACTAGATAATCGGGAAAAACGTTAGTGATTCGCACTTGTTAAGTTGGAAACTAAATGTGGGCGGTCCTGACACTATCTTACTTCTTGCTGTGAGAGACCTATAGCTCCTATACTAGTCCGCGAGCAAGCTATATAGTATATAGCCAGTGGTTAAAGTGGACTCATGGAAGTAACGGTATGCACTACTGCTGTGTACAGTAGAGAAAATGGGGGGGAGGGGGCTAGGAAGCGTGGCCCCTCAGTTTTTCCCCGCAAAGTATTTTGTTTAAGTATTTTGTCATGAACACGTTTAAATGGCTACGGAGAAGGGTTGTGGGGTTGAGAAGTCTTGTGCTAATAACATTATTTTGTGGGGGAAAAACAAAATTTGCAACATTTACTTTAGAAAAACATTGGATGAGCAAATATAAATACAAAATACAACAAAATTAGTCAATATGCCAACAACCGATACAAAATTATTCCGGTATGGCATACCGTTGGTATTTTTAGTAACGGTATGCATACCGGCTCATACCGCCCCACTTTAACCACTGTATATAGCTACCGTGCTTGCAGCCCGCGCCTGAACAAGCCTGCCTGTCAAACGGAATGGCTAATTACAACTCGTTACTGGAATGGGCGGCCGCGTCACAGATGGAATTCCATGACCAAATACGAAATTCAAGTTTCAAATCAATACCTTATTGTGAGAGATTTCTGACTGGCTCAAACTAGGTAAAGGTCTCCAGTGCGATGATTGTATTTATACTATTTCATGCATTCTGTGTGCGTGTATGTGTCCTACTATATCTAGTACGAAACAATAAAACATTTATTTCTGTTTAATGTGTGGCCAACTCAGTTACAACGTGTATAGTGCGGGAGATTAAACCATTAATTATGTACCTCGCTGCTATGACGGCTCAAAATTAGGGCGTAAGAGCGCTCGATAGAGACTCTGTTTTTATTATCATCTTTAAAACTCTACTAATAATATAAATATTTACCTACTTGTAGAGGAATATCATATCTACGTATGGGGTAAGTACATTTGTAAACCAACCTGTTAAAATATAATATACACATTTCTAAACAGATTCTTTGTACTATTTGTCGAAAATTTTCGGCGAAAGTAATGTATTTATTAGTTATTTGAAATATATCGTTAACAGGGCATAGCCTAACTAGTAACGTGTAATTAAAATAAAAATCCAGTACATATACAACATACATGCACAAGAAATATACATACAAATTTTACAAAAATTTATTTGTTTAGCTAAAAAAAAATGTTAAAAAAAAATTTAAAAAAAATGTCACAATGTACTTTTACCCATATATAGATATGATATCCCTGTACAAGTATGTAAATGTTTATAATAATTCTACTAGTAATGAGTTGATTACAAACGTCAGAACGACTGGCGAACGCCGTATTCAGAACCGGAATCCACCCCCGATCTTCCGCCTTTGAGCAGGAATCACCCCCCGCGCCACTAAGCCAGTGTATACAAGAATATAAAAGATGATTGAATGCGTTGCACGTTGAGAGCAATAAGTGTTAATGGTTGAGCTGACAGCTGCTGCTGCTGCGGTGAGCGACGGAAGTTTTATCTCTGATGTGGCCGACACCAGGTTTATTGTCTATACCAAGACAGAGAAATATTACAAAGGTAACATTGCTCTAGATAAACGAGATACAGAAGTTTCAAAATTAGGGGAAAATGTATCAAATAACGCAGCAAGCTGTTTTTGATTTGATTTCAATCCATTCAACTTAATAATACTAGGTACGTTTGATTGAACGTATACTTATTATAAATTGATAAATTTGAACTGCAAAATTCTGACATCTTCAAATTTTTATAGTTACACCGTTGTTTGAATGACACACTTTTTAGAATATATCTACACACATTTCGCGGTTTGTGCAAAATAAATTATCAAAATAAAGAGATAATTAGATTAATTTACTTCGTTCCTTACTGTTTAATAATTGTTTGGACATGTTGTTAAAGTACATAATCAATGTTTTATCAAAACATTGAAAAAGTGTAGTATGTGGGGAAAAATGTCGGTTTAGGAACTGATAATTTAATTTAAAAATTAAGAAAAAAATTAATCGGTTTAGGTGATATTTGTAACTGTTGCATATAACAATTTTAAATAAGTATCATACAACAAACGAAATTATTACCACATTTCATGCAACCTATAGTCATAACGAAATACGAAACCTCCTTGAGTTTTACACTTGTCCAATCTTCTGTATCGTAAACTAAAACCCTGATCTTTCGTGTAAATTTAATAATAAAATAATCCTTTCCCGTAAACGTCAATTACTCCTACGTTTAATACAACCACACTACATACAAAATACTACAGCAAGCTTCTAACAAAATATACTAAAACCTAATTTAAAATTTGTATAGAAAATCAAATGAGTAAATTTAAATGGGATGCAAAGTTGTGGAGCTAAGATTGAAAATATTTCATTCTAAAAGTGTTGCAATCGTGATGAACGTGATGCAAATGTCTTGACGTCAACTGTCCTAGTCTGCAACCCTACCGTGCTACGTCGACCAGTAATGGCAAAGAGTAGGAACGTGCAGGACAAGTGAGAGAAAGAGAAAGAACGTGCGTGAAGTGATCCCAGTCAGTCTTACATCGTGACTGGGCGAAGTCGAGCGCGCGACGTGACAGAGAGAGACAGAAAGCGACGTCGGGACGCGACCGACGACGACGGACGTCAGAGACAGACTGACAGAGATCGGCGTCGCTCGCACACTGCGTACACGCGCACGCGCACTGCGTCGGGTACGCGGTACGGGCACGCGTGACGCGTCATAAGGCGGACACTTGTAGGGCAGACAGAGGCACTAGGATTAGGTCCGTATTTATAGTCGTCCTTTATCCCTAATAATAATATATATATATATATATCTGGCTCCTGTTTCCAACTTAAGTTAGGTCAGGGGGTGGTTAAAGCCACCAGGATTCTAGGGCACTTCAAGAGCTCCTAACACCGGCTTGCCAGGCCTGTCATGTCCTCTTCAAATTCACTCTTTTCTTCCCACCAGCTCACGCCATCAACTTCTGTCTTCCCACAGTCTTTTTGCTTACACTTCTTGCCAACTTCCACCTCTATCTTCTACATCATTTCTTATTTGATCTTGCCACCTCTCTCTCGGTCTACCAACTCTTCTTCCCTAATAATAATAATAATAATAATAATAATAATAATAATTTTTCGTAGGAATACCCGTTATAGGGTGCACACCAGCTTTACCTGATGTGCCCCTCTTCAGGTGACTAATTAGGTTATTAGGGAGTTTGGATAGCTGGAAAGGAATGTCCGAGGGCTATTAGTAGGACTCAATCCCAAAAATTATTATTAACATTATTATTATTATTATTATTATTATTATTATTATTATTATTATTATTATTATTATTATTATTATTATTATTATTATTATTATTATTATTATTATTATTATTATTATTATTATTATTATTATTATTATTATTATTATTATTATTATTATTATTATTATTATTATTATTATTATTATTATTATTATTATTATGACCCGCTGAAGCGTTGACCGACTGTCTTGTTCTCTATCGGTCGCCAATCAACCTCTCAACCTCAGCATCCTGCGATATCAGACAGTGGCAGGATGAGGCATCGTTGCGTCACATTCACAGTTCACAACACCGTCTCGGCTCGCACGAGTCTACGTCAAGAAGTTAATGAAACATATTTATTTTCCGGACCAACAAAATACAGATAATATATTCACTCAATAAATTCAAAGTTGTTTTGAATCGGCCTTGTTGATTCTGACATTTTTGTCCGCAGGTGTTCGCACTGTCCAATCACTGATTCATATGTTTCTTATTTGAAATATCGGTCTTTGATTGGTTATCGCTCACTCGTCGATGGTGTTCAGAGCTTACAGGGTTGGTTTAGTCGCTTTAAATTAAAGTCCCCCTCTGAAAATCAGTTTCGTTACTGTGTGGGTAGACTCTAAATGTGATTTTATTTTATTTATTTAAAATTAAACATTTAAAATTTCAAATCGGCTTTGGAAGGAACAAAAACTGCCGTTGATATATTTGAACATGCTATTTCATTCTGTAAATTGAAAGGGTAAAGGTAGTGCAATGTATTTTCTTGCGATATGTAGGGGGATGAAATCATTGTAAGGGGGGGGGGGGGTTGGAGGTCTCTGAAACTCCTGTCTCGAGGAGTTATTACGACGTAGGGCGAGTGGCGTGTCGGAGTTTAATAACAAACAGAAGTTTATACCAGACAAAAGATAGTTTGCTCGACGGTCAATGGAACTCAGACTTTGCGTGTTGGGTGTGATCTAGGGTCCCACAACCACCTGTACCTACACTGGAGGACATCTGTGGGCTTCTCATCCCTCATTATTTGTACATTGGAGGACATCTGTGTGCTTGCCACTCCACAGCCATCTGTACATTGGACGACAACTGTGGGCTTCCCACAACCAACTGTATCTACATTAGAGGACATCTGTGGGCTTCCCACAACCACCTGTAATACACTGCAGGACATTGTGGGCTTCCCACCCCACAAAAATATGTACATTGGAGGACAACTGTGGGTTTCCCACAACCCCTTGAGGACACAACAGTTGTGGCTATTGAATATCATCAGTATCTTGAAGATGTAATCTATAGGCGAAAGCCGTTCCACAACAACCTTGTGGCTGCTTGACGTCATAGATGAGTTCAGCATTGGCCAACCAAATCTTAATATGTATAATAGCCGCCCGCTGATTGGCTCCGACCCACTCATCCATGATGTCTGTATCCACAAAGTTGCTGTAGAACCACTTGATCGTTGAAAGTGAGGGGCGGTCTATTAAAATTAGAAGTGGCTTATGAACAGAATAACGAAACAAAAATTCAGCATAATAAGTAGACCCATCTATCATTCTCACCTGAACCTATTATTATATAGTCTTGTTTCTAATCGATGTATATTTATTGAGCGAGAGATAATTACGGTCGACCCCGTTCATGATATAACGTTTTGAGTCCAGGCATTTTCTTCTGTCTCTCGGGCGAAGTTTTTCATCATTGCTGGAAGAAAATTTGGCCCAACGTTAAGTTACTGTTCTCATGCTTACGTCATAGCTGAGTCCAGTGGTACCAACTTAATGTTCTACTTCTCTAGTTCCTACCATCTAATTGAAACAGGTTCATTAGGGATAATTTACGACCTTCCGTTGGTTACCTGGAACGGTGGGCGTGGCTTACTATAGGCTTCTGCAGAAGACTACATTTACGAATGTGTGAAAGAACGCCAGGAATCTGTTGATTTTCTTTGAATTATCGCGCATGAAAGGGGCAGAAGATAAGGATCTGAGGTCGGTATGCAAATACTTACGTTGGAGCTAGTATACAAAAGACATATTTAATGTGTTGTTGTTGTTGACGTTATATCATAATTTTTTCTCCGAAATGTAATTCGTTCATACAAAAAGAGTGAACCATGAATAATTGTACTGTTGTGTGCATCATTACACACACATCATGCAACTTGTATAACTCTTGGAAACTTCTCGGCTCATTAGAGACCCGTACCGTAACTAACTAATAGACCGAACTACACTCAACAACTGGTAATGTAACTTATGCAATTAGAGCTCATTTGGGCACCAAGGGAAGACAGTGCCGAGTATTACATTCAACTCCCCCCCCCCCCCCAACCCCGTCCCAGCTCGTTGGCTGACTTCTGAAACCCACGGGAACAGAACTACGTAGATCAGTGCACGGGTAATTTATGGGTAATTGGCAGTAAAAGTAAACGATCACGCTCCAAGCGGACAATGCTAGAAGCGCCATGTCCAAAGGAACCAAACCGGAAGCGACTTTGTGAGGTTGTGAGCGGCGTGATGCCGGCTCTGTATATACTTGGAGCTGATGTAGGCCATATCACATTAGGTTCCGAACTGACAATTATTGCAATCGTAGATTCGAGCTTACGATTGGCGGCGCATGCGCAGTAGCTCAGTTCGGCCAGTCTACGATTGCAATCTTTTTATAGACCGAGCTCTAAAATAAGATTGTGAATCGTAGATCCGAGTCACGTGAACCAATCAGGAAGGAGAATGGTTAAATACGTATTGAGCACTGTCACAACATAACCTCAAGAAACAACTACTTTAATGGAAACAAAGAGCCAATAACTTTAATTATATATTTGTTTGTGATTAAGGCTTGTTTTTACTTATTATTTATTATTATTGAATTTATTTCCTAGTTGAACGATTTTAGGATTTTCAGCTGGTCAAGTGTGATTGGATAATTGTAGATTGCGATTGCAATTGGCGACTCCAGTCTACGATTCCAATTGTAGTGTGATATGGGCTTGTGTTGTTTACGACCCTAGTCGCAGCCTTGCACGGCCGTGCAGCTAGCGCGCCTCGTGGCAAGGCTTATAACCACGTTATGGCTCTGCTGCAACCGACGCTCGTAATAATATCTCTATGTTATCGAGGTGCACGCCGTCCAAATAAGACGTATAAGTCAATATCTGGACATACGGATGTAAACCCAACTCCTTGTTGGTCTAGCGGACGGTGTGAAAACATAGACCCGACTTGGAGGTCAAAGTAAAGGGGGAAACGGTTACTGAATAAAGGGCTAAACTCCACGTCACTCTAAACAGTATTGTGATAAAATGCACATGAGACTCGTCATAATAATTCAAATCTTAATATTGTCAAACATTGGAAAAGATAACATTTAATTTTTTCGTATGAAACCTGCACGGGGTCCCTCTTTAGGGCCCTCATTCCAGTACGCTATTATTATTATTATTATTATTATTAAACAAAAAAAAAATAGATGCAGTCGGTTGCAACTTGCGCGCCTAGGTTACGGAATAGGGAGCGCAACTTTGCAACCGGATACAACCGACTAAAACTGTTCTAGAATGAGGAAGCAGAAACATATTTCGAACAAATAGTAATTGCTTTACTGTAGCTACCCCTTCTAGTTACTAATTAGGTATTGCGCTAATGGAATAGTAATACAAAAGTAGAATAATACATCTTTTGTATTCAACAAATCGTTTCCGAGATGTTAAAATCTTCCTTGACTTTATGAAATATTATTGTTTCCTTTATAATAAAATTACCGTAAAAATATCAACAGTAGATTTGATTCCCGCTAAGTTGGTAACGAAGCATGTCGACCGAACATCGCGAGCTGTTGTCGAGACCACCCGTCATTATTGGATTTCCAAGCCGCATAGAGGGCTGATGTCGAGTGGGAAGGCAGGAAACAAATCCAGGAACTCCCTTGGGAGGTGAGACGCCCGGAATAAATCCCCCCAAACATTGTGGTGAGTAGATGTACGCCTGTGTATGTAGGCCATGTATACGGTTGCACTGGGTAGTGATGAATCCAGGACAGAAAACACGGTGTCGCGTAATAATATTATGTAGATACTAGTGGCGGCTCGCCCTTACTTAATTTCGGGCTACGTAGATTTTTAAGAACTTAGAATTTGTGATGAACAAAGTTTTTGTAAATGTAAGGCAACTTACCTTTCTCAGAATTGATCTAGGACCCTTAAATAGAGCTGTAATCACGCTCTTCTAGGGTCTTCAGTGACAACAATGCACAACAATGAAAAATGCACCTTGACATAATTCATAGTCGGCCCCTACACCTAAGGGCGCCCATTGTTACCAAGGTAACAGTTGTTTCCATGTTATTTCCCATAAACAAAACAAATCCATATCAACAATGGGTGCCTCTAGGTGCAGGGGCTGACTATGAATTCCAACCTAATCACGGCCCTCTAGATCAATTCTGAAAAACATCTATTGTTATGTGAATGCATACTATGTGTTTTGTATGTTTCAGCTTTGTTCATCTAAGTTACTTATCCCGGCCTGTAAGGATTTGTCTCAACCATACCTGCGTGCGGTACCCCTAATTTCTGCCAGTTGATATCGCTTTAAATACTTGTTCAAAAGTCAGCCAAGATATGTCGATCGCGTAGCGAATTTAATTTCCTTTCTTATAAATGTTTAAATGTTTCAATAAATTTTAGCGTTTTTTTTTTTCAAATTACCTAATTTAACTTTTGTAATGTGTTGTTGCAATACACATTTCATAATCTAATTGTGGTTTATATTATTCTAAAGCTACCAGTTTTGTAAACCATTTTCAACACTGAACTCGTATTTCCATTATTTTTACAAACACCTTTCAATTCACAATTTATTTATATAGACAATATAAAGAGTGGAGGCGTTTTTTTTAATTCGCTTTGTTCATTTTTTAAAATAACGTTCGAGGTAATGCAAATGTGAAAGAAACATACATTTTGTCCAATCTAACCAAGTATTGTTCATGTGCGACCATGCTTGCTCGCAATACCCCAGGGAGTGTACAACACATCAAGCAGACAATAGACTAGCGGAGGTATCGCAAACAACACTGGCTGTGGGAGGACGCTTGGTCTGTCCTAAAGGGTGGAGGACTCGACGCTAGAGGTCGCGTCAAACGCTCAACTCTGCTAGTTGGTTGACGTATATATTAATATTACTATTATTATTATTATTATTAATATTATTATTATTATTATTATTATTATTATTATTATTATTATTATTATTATTATTATTATTATTATTATTATAATTATTATTATTATTATTATTATTATTATTATTATTATTATTATTATTATTATTATTATTATTATTATTATTACTATAATTATTATTATTATTATTATTATTATTATTATTATTATTATTATTATTATTATTATTATTATTATTATTATTATTATTATTATTTTTATTACTATAATTATTATTATTATTATTATTATTATTATTATTATTATTATTATTATTATTATTTTTATTATTATTATTATTATTATTATTATTATTATTATTATTATTATTATTATTATTGTTATTATTTTTATTATTATTATTATTATTATTATTATTTTATTACCATTATTATTATTATGTTTATTTGTATTATTATTATTATTATTATTACTACTATGATTATAATAATAATAATTATTATTATTATTTTTATTATTAGTATTATTATTATTACAATTATTATTATATATATATTTTTTTTTTACAATTTATTGAGTTCTTCAGTCACCGTTCAGATGTCCCCCAGTATTGAGTATCGACATGGCCGTATGCACGATTTTTTTTTAAGGGGTGGGGACTGAGAGGGGAGGATGGAGGGGAATGCTAACGTACGGCGTATTTTAGAACTTCCAATCATTCCCAGGACCCTTCCTGAAACTTTCCAAATTCTGTGTAATGTATCCAACATTTACACATTTACACTTAATGAAAATTAATTTACTAGTTGCTAAGCCAACCTCCTATATATTAATTTCACACTAATAATAAATTCCAATTAAATTCATTCTTTTTTCGGGCCATTTCATACTCTTTTTCTTAACTTTCTGCCTTCAGCAACATATCCATCACAATTCTGTATTCTATCATGCTTCTCTTAAAACACTGTCCGGTCGAGACTTTTAAGCAAAAAGAAATAGCACCTTATTGCCACCATCCAAACGACCAAGCGCATTTTATAAGTTTCAGCTCTTAAACTGACATCTTTTAGTTAAAACTTCCAATTCCTAGAAACCATTTTTGAAAGGGAGTATTAATTTTTGTATTTAGCTTACGCTATGTTATTGCATTAGTTATGCGTATGTCTGTATACAAATTAATGTAGAGATGGTTATGTTTGACGAACCTACATACTTATTGAAAAATTGTGTTCGGAATGTACAGGCATCTTCGTCTACTCCTCTTACCACTAGTAGAGTTAACTGTTAGCCTACAAGCTGAGCTGACATAGTTGTGAAGCTTATTGGTGGAGGTGCCGGGTATATGTCTGCCATGCTATCACGCACACGCACACGCACACGCACACGCACACGCACACGCACACGCACACGCACACGCACGAAACATGTAGATTTATTAGTAAAGTAGGCATCGTTTTAATCGTAGCCGTATTTTGTTGTATGTTCTCTAAACTCTATTTTCAAATATTGATGTATATAATTAATCCAAATACTATAGTATACACCTATTAATCATTGTGCCCTATTTACATTTTACATTACATTACATAAATAGTACATTATATATTTATATTCACAAAATACAATTCCAGAAACTATTTAGTTTCTATCTTCCATCGTCTTTGCTGCTCGTGATTTCTTGATAGTCTAAGATGTGAACACGATAATGTTAGATAAAATTTAAAAAATGTAACGATCGAAAAAAAATACGCAGTTGCATCGTGATAAAATCGTGTAGATTTACATTTCCCAGCACATATCAAAGATATCATGTGTTAAATGAATCATTATGATGGAATTAATTAACTTAGGGCCAGTCTTACTATCTTCTAATAGGAAAGCTATCAAGGGTTTTGATTGGCCGTTACTCGTTACCATGGAGAAAACAAGCTCTTCGACGAATAAGTAGTTATTGGGATTATAAGACTGGACCAAAGATATTATAATATTCCCTACGTGTTCCCTGCGTTCCCTGGACCTAAGTTGCACTAAGTTGCACTACGCGAGTTTTCCAGAACCAATTTCCGACTCTCAACCAAGTTGATTGGTTATCACTTGGAAGTCGATGGTGATTCGGACTAAGGCCTTGAAAGTCAGCAATACAATAACGAAACATACGAATTGAACTGGTGGACAAGCCACAGGTTATCAACAAAATAACGTTGCTGATATGAGAGGAAAAGTTGTAACCAAATTGGAGACAGCACTTGAAAGAAGCCTTTCGTCAATCCAACACAGCTTTTCAAAGAACGCTGATCTCGAGGTTAAATCAGCGGTGTGTGGACGAAAACCCTTACTGACAAATCTGTGTTTTTATATTGTACAATATAATAATTATTATACTTACTGTAAGTTATTATATTATTTTGTATTTCTATTTTAGTGCCATTTAACACGATTTTGTCATTCTTAAAAACCAAAATTCAGAATTGTAATAGTTGTTTGTGTAGATACGGTTTAATCCGGGTTTATCTCAAATTTACTGGGACAAGAGTCTCTATGGGTTGGAAGGGTGCGTTGAGCTGAGTCGATAGAGAAGTCCTGCCGAGGGATGTGTCGCCAGCGGTGAACACGAGAACTAACTCCGGCGAACACCGCAAACCCGCGCTATTTGAAAGATGAAAGATGAAAGTTATTCATTCTTTCTGCTTCAAGTGTAAATGTACAAGAGTATGCTAGGACAGTGCGTTGCGTGTATGATAGTGTGGTGCAGGACACACAAGAATATGATCGTACCATGTACTGTGGTGGCTTCTACGCATATTGGGAGGCACGGCACCTATCCTACTATTGATAGGGGTTAGCTCAGCGGTAGCACTCGTTACTCTATTGCTGGAGATAACGAATGCGATTCTCACCCACTTTATTCTGTCTATAGTAGTTTTGAGAGGTTGTCTACATTCATAAAGTTAATCTGAGATTGGTTCGTAAATCGACTTCGAGTTTATATCAACTATTCCACTACCCTTATTTGTATTAGTTTGTGAGAATGTGCACATCTGCAGAACTTATATAACGATCTCCGCACAACTGACAGGGATAAATCACACTAAAGGATCGTTTTTCTTAAAGTGGGGCGGGAGGGGGCTCACTTGGTGATCCTGATGACCCCTCTAAAGTCAAAATCTTACGTAATATATTTATTTTTATTAGCACGTAAAACAAGAATTGCATTTGCTTACTTTCTCCCCTTTCATTTAAATGATTATGTAACATTTCCTTTCTTCTAAATAGCTTTTCTTTTTCTCTGCTTAAACTTTTATTTTTTCCATTCTTTCTTTAACCTATCAGTTTTGCTTAATTGTGATTATTATTGTTCATATAACGTTTCTTTTATGACGTTTACCTCCTCCTCAGTTTCGTACCCGTTGTACTCTGCTATTATCAATCCCCCCCCCCCCCCCCCCCCTACAGCCACACTACATCACTCGCGCTAGATGACTCAAGTAAAGTCAGTCGCGCTCAGCGTACGGCAGAAGGTGGATGTGTCGCCGCTGTTGTCATGTCCAGGTAAGACTGCATCAAATTATAGCTAACGGTTTACTTTGCATTCTCTCTATCGACGTGGCTGATAATTAATTAACACAACTTATTAAACGTGGTGCTGTCAGTACAACGATAGTACTGTGTATAAGAGCTGTGGGACATTTAGTGAGTTTCTCTCTACCTGTCACTTGGTCCAAAGTGATAGCCGCTTCTGCGATCCAGCCAGAGTCGGTATTTCGACGAACCTCAAAGGGGTGTGCGCGCACCTTGCAGCCAGTGTGGAGGACGCACCTGTGCGGGGGAGCCCACGGTCCAGGATAATATTGGACCGGGGGGGGGGGGGGGGGGGGAGCATCCACTGTGAGGGATCATTCAACCACTATTAAATGGACAAATGAGAAAAATTATGGAGAAACAGCTACAGTTAAAATATAGCGTGAAAACGAATACAAATTTTGTTTGAATAAATCGAAATAATTTTATTGGAAATTGGCGATTGGGAGTGTAAAAATAACATCAGAGTAGAAAATTTTCAAACATCTTGGCTATTTCATAATCCCAAGTCTACAATTTTGAAGTTTCCAAAGCTACAAGTCAAGAAAATGCAAACAAAGATATTTTCAAAACAAAATAAAAAAATTGGAGTTTGGTTTCAAATTGGGATTTTATTACAAATCCAAATTTCAGTAAATTATTCAATAATAACTTAGCATGATAGATTAACTTGATAACTTGAAGTATGTAAACAATTTGATCTAAAATCAGAAAATTGGTGTTTTCAATGTAAAGTTTTAAAACTGTGTCTTAATTACAAATCCAATTGTGTTTATGTACCTCCCACACACTCCCCCAACTAGAATGATTACAAAAATTGGACCTGTCGATAAACAAAATTATTTGTTGTTATTATTTTATAAAATAAATGTTTTGCGTGACCCCCGCAGGTCCGAGGCCACGTCCTGCCCCCAGCGCTGCAGATGTACGGCTGCCCCGTGATCCAGAAGGCCAAGTCTTGAAACCTTGCGAGCAAGTCGCAATGCGAATCAACTCACTGTTTCCAAACCGCATGCGACTTGACTTCTACTAATGTCGAAGTCTTGAAATTAGCCTTGCGCCTGAAGTCGCTTGCGAGATCAAAACTTTGCGGGTTACTGATTTTTTGCGTTATCAAACTCCGCCCACAACAACTCAATAAATGACCAATGACAAAGCGCGTTACAACTTGCATCTTTCGATCCATCCAATAGTCGAGGCGTGACGACTTGGTGTGTTGTTGTCGCTCTCGCTGTCATTGCCGTGCGTGTACAAACATATGTTCTCTAACCTCTAACCTCCTCCTCGGCCTCGGGAGAGAAGTTAGTATGAAATGTTAGGTCTAGGGCATGTCTAGGCCTTTAAGCCTTGTGGGTCTTTTCACGTAGAAGATAGGCCCGCCTAGGGAAAGCACATTTTCTATGTAGGATCTAGTCGTAGGCTGCGTAGGCCTAGGCCTAGCTAGACCATGCAAGGATCCGAGTACCGGTAGGCCCTCTTTTATTTCTCTATGGGTATAGGCCTATGTTTCATGATTGGAGTGCCTCACACACACACATTTTCTATGTAGGATCTAGGCGTAGGCCTAGGCCTAGCTAGGCTATGCAAGGATCCGAGTAGGCCTATGTTTCATGATTGGAGTGCCTCACACACACACATTTTCTATGACGGATCTAGGCGTAGGCCTAGGCCTAGCTAGGCTATGCAAGGACCCGAGTAGGCCTATGTTTCATGATTGGAGCCTGAAATATTTTATACATTTCGTGTCAGATAACGCATTTAATGGATTAATAACGGTGCGGAAACGTTCTTGTATGCTGTTTTCTGCTATTTCGGCCTCTTCAAGATCGGCAATCGCATTTATTATTGCAACATCCTCCATCTTGCTCCACCTCAAGTCGCAAATAACTGACAACTCGCAAGTCGCAACGTTATAGCTCGTGGTTTGAAACGTAAAAAAACTTGCGAGTTATAAGTCACCGACCGTTTCCCAAATTTGTCTCAAGACTACCGTTTGGCTGTTTTTCTTGCGACTTGCGGGAATTTGCGACTTGAAACGGGTGGTGAGTTGAAACGTGAGTTTCAAGACTTGGCCTCAGAAGGCGCTGGAATCCATCTCGCCCGAGCACCAGCAGGAGATTGTGAAGGAGCTTGATGGTCACCAGATCTGGGCAAAATAGTCAAAAATTTTAATTTTTTTTACAAACTACATGTACATATATTATAGATACAAAATACTTTTTTAGCCTTGTATTTTTCATACAAAACGCAATTGTTTTTTGCACAATACTCAAAATAGAATACATTTGCTTATGCTATAATACTATTAGGGAAATAAGGAACAACCTTCACAATAGGAATACAACTTTGGAGTCTGGTTTTAGATGTTTCAGTAATATGAGGGCCTAACCCTTTGCTGTCCAATTCTTTTGTTTAATATTATTAGTGACATTGTATGTTCATAAGAAGTACATTTTGGACTGAAAAAAGTGGGCACCAGGATTGAAAAATTGAGAAAAAACACAGTTTTGAATCGGATGCATAACTGCAGGATTTGTGATGTTGAGTCTCGTTCAACACAGGACTAGACCAGAAAGGGTTAACAACATGTTGTCTGTGTTTGAAGGTGTTTGCGCTGTCGACCACCCGTACGGCTGCAGAGTAATCCAGCGCATCTTGGAGCATTGCACCCCCGAACAGACGACCCCATCCTAGACAACTACACCAGCACGTGGAGCAGCCGATCCAAGTACGGGAACTATTTTATTCTGCACGTACTCGGTACATAAAGCAGTCTGTAGTAAAACTCAGGCATTTGGTTCACAAAGATGCTAAATTTATAGATTTTCGTTTTAAGCAAATAGTCATGATATGAATCATCACATATCGTTCTGAAAACTCATGAAAATAATATGTAGTAAGATTTTAACAATAAAACTAAAAATATTGGAATTTTGAATATGTAGTTTAACCAAGTGATGATTTATTTGGCTATGATTTGCCTGTATAGGAGTTAGCATCTATGTGAATCCAGCCCAGCAGTGTATATACAAATACACACACCTTTAAAACATGCATATCATAACTAAGTAAAGATTTTAAACACATTAAAATATGTGTGGCTGGTCAACTCAAGTGTAACCAGTGTTGATCCACCGCCGATTATAGATGTCATAATGCACAATATCCAGACATTGAATTGCCAGTCCCGGTGGTCTAGGGTCAAGGCGCCCATCTGGTAAGTGGGAGACCTGGGTTCGATTCCCAGTCGGGGTTGGTTTTTGTATCATTCATTTCAAATTTTGATCACTTTTGAAGCCTATTTATAAATTTTGGAAACGAAAAATCATGATTTTGAAATCCACCATATTGGCAGTATTGTTTTATTAGGATAGAGTCATATGGTCATAAATAATACAAATATACGATTTTATTAAACTTGCATACATACACCCAAACGCTTACAAATGAATATAATTAGAATTGCAATGGTATCAAACTGCTCATAGTTCCCCAATAACCACAAGAAAGAGGGAAATGATCTTATTCTGTGTTATTTGAACCCGTATCATACACTTGAAAGTTTCATCATTTTTGAACAACATCATTTTCATCATTTTTATAAATTTTCGAGGCGAAAAATTATGATTTTGAAATCCGTCATATTGGAGGTATTTTTTTATTAAGATGGAGTCATATGGTCGAAAATAATACAAATAAACCATTTTATTAAACTTGCATACACCCAAACGCTTACAAATGAATATAGATAGTTAGAATTGCAATATCTGGTATCAAACTGCTCATACTTCCCCAATAACCACAAAGAAGAGGGAAATGTACTTATTCTTTAATAAAAAAAAAACGTGCCTTGTTGTAGTTTGACTGGGGCTGTACATCTGTCAAAGAATAACGCATGTGTCCTAATATAAGGCTAGCTCAGCGAGGACAGAAACCTCGCATAGAGCAAAAGGGCAAAAGCTGACCTGATCTCGATGTTCGGTATAGTTGTCCCAAAACTACCTTACGGATGCTTTCGTCACAGGCGAGGGGCTCGTAGGCAATCAGTGATCGCTATTTACGCGGGGTTGTCTCAGGGGGTTTGCTGGTTGGCTCAGTGCCTCGCCTGAGACGAAAGCATCTGTAAGGTAGCCTTGGGTCATAGGCATAGAGACTGTGAAAGCACGGCATGTCGATCCTTTTGGCTTAGAGTTTTTAGCAAGAGGTGTCAGAAATGTTGCCACAGGGATAACTGGCTTGTTGTATTATATGTGTGTCGAATTGTATCATTTATTTCATATTTTGATCTACGTATTTTGAACTCTAAAATTTCAAGGCCCTGCCCTGTGTTATACAATACATGTATGATGTAAAACTTATATATTTAGCATCTTATGACTGTAGTCACTAATTTGCCTCATTATTAGTTGATTTGAGTTCACTTGACACTTACTCAACGTTTTTTGGGGTGTTTTCAGAAGTTTTATGAGTGCATGAGTGCACAGTGGCAGGAATGCTTGCACACAAGTATTCACCTAAACAAAGAAATACCCCTGCTGACAATTTGCAATACAAAATCTAATAGTTCTAAGCCTAAGAGTGGGTTAGAAGCAAAACCTACTATCTCTAATTTTCATTAAAATGGTTGGTTAGCTATTATTGCCAGCTTTGTACCCAACAATCCATTTCGATGCAAAATCGACCATCACCATGCAATGTTATTGCAGGAAGAATTCATGCATTAGGTTCAAAACCTACCATCTCCATGCACTATTTAGTTTCAAAACCACGCCATATCCACAAACCAATCAGAAAGCTTCTATAAAAAGTGCATCTAATAAAAGTGCATCTATGGGGTGCATATTCCAAGGTTGCGGCAAAGTAACCATGCATTTTTAACTAACCCCTGCAAATATAACAAAATCTCAGTACTTAAAAACGCCCACAAGACTGTAACAGAAACACATTTTCTTGACTTTCCACAAATCAGTCATTATTGAGATGGTAGGTTTTGCTTCTTTTTTATTTTAATAGTTAAAGCATTTATTTTCATTAGATATCATTGAACATACTATAATATACATATTCTACATTACAATTGTAATTTTAAAATATTACCAAATTAACACAATACTATTGACATTATAGATGTAATCTTCTATTAATTTGTTCTTGGATTCTCTCTAACCGCTTTGGCAGCACCCGTACACTCTTACGGGACTCGGGAAGGACTTACAGTGAACCGGGATGTGACTGCACGTTGGCGAGTTCCCCAGGGTTCGTCTTCTTGGGAACGATGGGCGGCAGTCGGAGGCAGCTAGTAGGAGGCAAGTTGGCCAACAAAAGTCTGGTAGATTTTGTCTTCACTCATCTAGAGAATAATTTTTCACAACAATTTTGTTTTTGGAAAAGTATCTGGTACTGTTGTAGTCATTTGGCATGCTAGTTGCTGTAGTTGATTAGTTCACAACTTTTTTAACAACGCAACGTTAACAACGTTTCCCGCCGGAGCCCATCTAACGTATCTACCTGGTTCAACAGTCGACAAATGGTTGATTTACTATAAATAATTATGTTCAAAATACTATTAGCACAGAATTGAATCAAGATGTTATTACGGTAGTTTTTCGGCTTTCGCAGCAGTGGAAGCCCAGACTTTCATTCTACTAGTGGGTTTTTTGGGTAGTTGGATACTTGTTGTGGTATTCGTTTAAAGAACGGGGCCTGGGGCAGAGCCACAGCAGGTCTTCTAAAGTTCCCAAAAATTACCTTAGATTGATTCATTATTCAATCCAGAGGGATTTTTGTGAGTTGGGGTTATTATTACCTAACAAAAACCATTTTAAAGTTGAAGGATAGGTGGTGAAGGGGGGGGGGGCAGAGAGTTGGTCTTACCCCTATGTATCAGCATCGAGCACAATTAAAAGATTTTGGACCTTTGGTCGGACAATCATGATCGCCCCACCCCCTGTGTCCGCTACTACTACTTACTATACCTTCATTATAATTACCAATTTATTTTAAAATTCAAAAAAATTCTGTTATGCAATTGCACTGTGATTGTGTATTAACTATTTAAATTGAAAATTAAAAAATAATAATCAAACGTAGGCCTATTTGTTAATGTAGATAGCTCAAAACTTTGTTAGATGTAAAGCTACTTGTTTTGCCAGGGGTGCTTTAGCCCCTAAGGAGTCTTATCAATACTGGCGCCCCTGAGTGGTGGGGTCGGAGAGGAAAGTGGGGTGGGGATCAATTGCTCGCTTCCCCCCCCCCCCTCGTTGTTTCGCGTATGCCTTCTTGTTTTGAATAATGTTATTTTGAGTAAAATGATACTAATTGTGCATTTACTAATGTTTCCCTGGTTCTGTTTCAGATTGTTGTAAATGTTGCTCTCACTGTCAAGATGTTGTACCTCAGTCTTCTGGACTCAATGACGTCTCCTTTAGCACCAATCACATGCTGCTATACCAAATAGGCCCTACCGACTCACCTCCTTAACGTGTGTTTTCTCGTCGCGTCACCTCCTCAATCTCCAGGCCGGAGATGCAACGCCAAACTATACAATCTCTCCAGTGTGCTTGCCTATTCAAGCCGAGCATCCCTGGACCAAATGGGACGGATTTTCTTATGTACTTGTTCAATTCATGCTGGTGTGTTCAAATTTTATTGTACTTAGTTCCTTGTCTGAATCCTATTGTTGCTGCTAATGTTTGTATCTAGTTTTTGAAGCCAACTGTTGAGGAAGGAATGTACTTACTTGTTACTTGAATAAATTACATTTTAATTGATATCTTGTGTAATAATGTTTACAGCCTTTTCCAATTCATTCGTCCTACAGAAACAGTCTATTTTTTCAAGATCAGTCTTGAGAAAGTGTATAGAAATTGAAAAATCAATAACAATTCAAAATTATTACTCTGTAAAGCCGCATTCACATAAATGACTATTGATTACTGACTATTGACTATTGACTAGTGATTATTGACTACCCAAAGAAAGATATGAACACTACACAACTAAGTTCTTTGACACGTATGATCTGCCACCTAGAACAAATGAATCAAACTGATTGACAAACAACGAGCTGTCAAAATAATAAAATTGCAACATTATGAAGAAAACGAGGTATGGCGATAGTAGCCTAACTGTTCACCAGTTAAAACGTTTAATGATGGGCTTAACCAAGTTGTGAAGGTTTTGTATGTTTCTTGTTTGTTTTGAAGATTTGTTTTCAAAATAAGAATATTTTATTGTATGACAGCTTCATAAAAATAATAAATAAATAATATTCGCCGGAAATAGTCAAAAACAAATATACACTTGACAGTAATTGAATAGTGGTATTGACTTCCGTTGCTCCACATTCATTGGCTGAACGCGAACGTTGTGATTGGTTGTAACTATGACTTCCAGATATCTTTAATTCGTTAGTCAATAGTCAATAGTTATAAGTCAAAAGTAAAGTTGTGTGACATCAGCACGTATCGCCTATGGTTCAATTCGCTTAGTCACTAATCAATAGTCAATAGTCAATAGTCAATAGTCACTAGTCATTTATGTGAACGCGGCTTAATAGGTGGTAAAGCGAATGTGATTGCATAGCGACCTCTTTGATTTGCGCGCCGTAAGAGTTTAGCGGCCGCGTTAGATGTTAGGTGTATAAATTACAAAAAAAATAAATCGAGATACATATATGCATTCATTGAGAGCAGTACAATATGTACTAGTCTAAGCGCTCCAACTTCCGTCCTGTGGCGTGGCGTAGGCAGTAGCGACGCCGACTAGTGTATTCGCGGTCCGGGGTTCGAGACCCGATACCCGCAAAAATTTTTTCTTCCATATTCAGAGCAGAATAGTTGAGAAGGGTTTACTAAGGGGAAATTTTTTTTTCAAGCGCTCGTAGCTAAAAAACGGGTGGTCCAAATTTGTTTTTTTATTTTTTTTATTTTTTTGCGTTAATTATCTAGACATCCTAAAAACGAAAATATGCTGAAGGTCATACTAACAGAGTTACAGGCGCCCAAAATTTCAAATTTTGTCTCAGAAGAGCACAATCGGAGAATTTTGAACTTTTTAATTTTTTTAATTTTTTTAAAAATACGAAACATATCAAGAGAGCAATTAATATGAAGAAAATGACAACCAAAAAATTCTATTTCAAACCGTTCACCCGTAAAAAAATAAAAACCTCAAAAAATCTACTATTTTGGTTACCTCAAGTTGGCGTCGCCTCACCACGACCTGTGCAAACCGACGCTACCGACGCTCATACTACGTCACCAAGAATTCTTACTGACCTTAATTTCGACGCTACGACTAACTAGGTACCACCGTTCATCCACAATCGGTACCGAAAGTGGAACTTGACGAGAAAACCTTTGAAATTTCGGCGACGCCTGACGTCGTTCACAACAAACATAGGTACACGTTGATTTTTTTCAAAGTAGAAAATTATCAGTTCTACCTTAAGTATTAACTTCAAAATCTCCCAAGTAAACAATATAGCCGTACAAAAATAAAAACTCAAAAACGCAGTGTATTTTAGCACGTTTTTGACACTGCGTAGCGTCACGGATTAAAGGGTTTAGACAATAATGTCTACAGTTTCTGCATTGTCCATTCCCAGTGTACTTATTGAACATGTTTTGGTTTGCCTATGATTCATGGTTAGCCCAGGAAACATGTTTTAATGTTGGCTGTTTAGTGATGTTCCCAACGTGAATTTACTAAGTCTTAAGTCCCAATACTGCGTTTTCTGTAGATGTGTATTAGGAGTTCAGACGGCTATAGGAGGTTATGATTACAGAATGAACCAAGTCTTGAAAGTCCCAAAACTGTGTTTTCTGTGGATGAGTATCAGGAGTTCAGATGGCTATAGGAGGTTATGATATAAGCTATCTGAATACCCCAAACAATGCACAACATTGAGAGCAGTATGTCTTTACCTGTGTAAGCGCTGGAAGTATCATCGTGTGCTATGGAGTATGCGGTAGCGTCGTCGGTTACCATGCTTGAGGTCTGGGGTTCGAGACCCGTCACCACTTCTTTTTTTTTCATCCATATTCACACAGTTATATCAATACACCAACATGAATGGACACGGTTTATTTTTTAACCGTCAAACGGCTCGTTGTTTCCACAAACGATTTACGGTTTTGCGATCAACCAATCAATCAATACGATCTGATGATAAAAACTCCACCAATTAAAATAAAAATTGAAGGCGTTTTTTTTCTCAAATTTCGGGATTTTTATTTTAAGATCGTATTCTTGGATATTTTTTAAATCCAATAAGACCCTCTGTTCGTAAATCAATCTATGTTAGGTGTTAGAATTACAATAAGAATAAATCGAGATACATATATGCATTCATTGAGAGCAGTACAATATGTACTAGTCTAAGCGCTCCAACTTCCATCCTGTGGCGTGGCGTAGGCAGTAGCGACGCCGACTAGTGTTTTCACGGTCCGCGGTTCGAGACCCATTACCGGCAAACTTTTTTTCTTCCATATTCAGAGCAGAATAGTTGAGAAGGGTTTACTAAGGGGAAATTTTTTTTTCAAGCGCTCGTAGCTAAAAAACGGGTGGTCCAAATTTGTTTTTTATTTTTTTTATTTTTTTTGCGTTAATAATCTAGACATCCTGAAAACGAAAATATGCTGGGGGTCATACTAACAGAGATACAGGCGCCAAAAATTTCAAATTTTGTCTCAGAAGAGCACAATCGGAGAATTTTGAAATTTTTAATTGTTTTTATTTTTTAAAAATACGAAACATATCAATAGAGCAATTAATATGAAGCAAATGACAACCAAAAAATTCTATCTCAAACCGTTCACCCGTAAAAAAATAAAAACCTCAAAACATCTACTATTTTGGTTACCTGAAGTTGGCGTCGCCTCACCACGACCTGTGCAAACCGACGCTACCGACGCTCATACTACGTCACCAAGGATTCTTACTGACCTTAAGTTCGACGCTACGACTAACTAGGTACCGCCGTTCATCCACAATCGGTACCGAAAGTGGAACTTGACGAGAAAACCTTTGAAATTTCGGCGACGCCTGACGTCGTTCACAACAAACATAGTAACTCGTTGATGTTGTTCAAAGTAGAAAATTATCAGTTCTACCTTAAGTATTAACTTCAAGATCTCTTAAGTAAACAATATAGCTGTAAAAAAATAAAAACTCAAAACCGCAGTGTATTTTAGCACGTTTTTGACACTGCGTAGCGTCACGGATTAAAGGGTTTAGACAACAATGTCTACAGTTTCTGCATTGTCCATTCCCAGTGTACTTATTAAACATGTTTTGGTTTGCCTATGATTCATGGTTAGCCCAGGAAACATGTTTTAATGTTGGCTGTTTAGTGATGTTCCCAACGTGAATTTACTAAGTCTTAAAAGTCCCAATACTGCGTTTTCTGTGGATGTGTATCAGGAGTTCAGACGGCTATAGGAGGTTATGATTACAGAATGAACCAAGTCTTGAAAGTCCCAGAACTGTGTTTTCTGTGGATGAGTATCAGGAGTTCAGATGGCTATAGGAGGTTATGATATAAGCTATCTGAATACCCCAAACAATGCACAACATTGAGAGCAGTATGTCTTGTAACTGTGTAAGCGCTGGAAGTATCATCGTGTGCTATGGCGTATGCGGTAGCGTCGTCGGTTACCATGCTTGAGGTCTGGGGTTCGAGACCCGTCACCACTACTTTTTTTTTTCATCCATATTCACACAGTTCAATCAATACACCAACGTGAATGGACACGGTTTATTTTTTAACCGTCAAACGGCTCGTTGTTTCCACAAACGATTTACGGTTTTGCGATCAACCAATCAATACAATCTGATGATAAAAATTCCGAAAAAAAAAAATGGAAGGCGTTTTTTTCTCAATTTTCGGTATTTTTAATTTAAGATCGTATTCTTGGATATTTTTTAAATCCAATAAGACCCTCTGTTCGTAAATCCATCTATGTTAGGTGTTAGAATTACAATAAGAATAAATCGAGATACATAAGCATTCATTGAGAGCAGTACAATATGTACTAGTCTAAGCGCTCCAACTTCCATCCTGTGGCTTGGCGTAGGCAGTAGCGACGCCGACTAGTGTTTACGCGGTCCGGGGTTCGAGACTTGTTACCGGCAAACTTTTTTTCTTCCATATTCAGAGCAGAATAGTTGAGAAAGGTTTACTAAGGGGAAATTTTTTTTCAAGCGCTCGTAGCTAAAAAACGGGTAGTCCAAATTTGTTTTTTTATTTTTTTTATTTTTTTTGCGTTAATTATTTAGACATCCTGAAAACGAAAATATGCTGGGGGTCATACTAACAGAGATACAGGCGTCCAAAATTTCAAATTTTGTCTCAGAAGAGCACATTCAAAGAATTTTGAAATTTTTAATTTTTTTAATTTTTATAAAAAAAAGAAACATATCAAAAGAGCGATTAGTATGAAGGAAATAACAATTAAAAAATTCTATCTCAAACCGTTCACCCGTAAAAAAATAAAAACCTCAAAACATCTACTATTTTGGTTACCTGAAGTTGGCGTCGCCTCACCACGACTTGTGCAAACCGACGCTACCAGCGCTCATACTACGTCACCAAGGATTCTTACTGAGCTTAAGTTCGACGCTAATACTAACTAGGTACCACCGTTCATCCATAATCGGTACCGAAAGTGGAACTTGACGAGAAAACCTTTGAAATTTCGGCGACGCCTGACGTCGTTCACAACAAACATAGTAACACGTTGATGTTGTTCAAAGTAGAAAATTATCAGTTCTACCTTAAGTATTAACTTCAAGATCTCTTAAGTAAACAATATAGCTGTAAAAAAATAAAAACTCAAAAACGCAGTGTATTTTAGCACGTTTTTGACACTGCGTAGCGTCACGGATTAAAGGGTTTAGACAATAATGTCTACAGTTTCTGCATTGTCCATTCCCAGTGTACTAATTGAACATGTTTTGGTTTGACGATGATTCATGGTTAGCCCAGGAAACATGTTTTAATGTTGGCTGTTTAGTGATGTTCCCAACGTGAATTTACTAAGTCTTAAAAGTCCCAATACTGCGTTTTCTGTGGATGTGTATCAGGAGTTCAGACGGCTATAGGAGGTTATGATTACAGAATGAACCAAGTCTTGAAAGTCCAAAAACTGTGTTTTCTGTGGATGAGTATCAGGAGTTCAGATGGCTATAGGAGGTTATGATATAAGCTATCTGAATACCCCAAACAATGCACATCATTAAGAGCAGTATGTCTTGTAGCTGTGTAAGCGCTGGAATTATCATTGTGTGCTATGGCGTATGCGGTAGTTTCGGCGGTTACCATGCTTGAGGTCTGGGGTTCGAGACCCGTCACCACTACTTTTTTTTTCATCCATATTCACACAGTTAAATCAATACACCAACGTGAATGGACACGGTTTATTTTTTAACCGTCAAACGGCTCGTTGTTTCCACAAACGAGTTACGGTTTTGCGATCAACCAATCAATCAATACGATCTGATGATAAAAACTCCGAAAATTGAAAAAAAATTGAAGGCGTTTTTTTCTCAATTTTCGGGGGTTTTATTTTAAGATCGTATTCTCTGATATTTTTTTATCCAATAAGACCCTCTGTTCGTAAATCCATCTATGTTAGGTGTTAGAATGACAATAAGAATAAATCGAGATACATATATGCATTCATTGAGAGCAGTACAATATGTACTAGTCAAAGCGCTCCAACTTCCATCCTGTGGCGTGGCGTAGGCAGTAGCGACGCCGACTAGTGTTTTCGCGGGCCGGGGTTCGAGCCTTGTTACCGGCAAACTTTTTTTCTTCCATATTCAGAGCAGAATAGTTGAGAAGGGTTTACTAAAGGGAAATTTTTTTTCAAGCGCTCGTAGCTAAAAAACGGGTAGTCCAAATTTGCTTTTTTATTTTTTCTATTTTTTTTGCGTTAATTATCTAGACATCCTGAAAACGAAAATATCCTGGGGGTCATACTAACAGAGATACAGGCGCCAAAAAATTCAAATTTTGTCTCAGAAGAGCACAATCGGAGAATTTTGAAATTTTTAATTTGTTTTATTTTTTAAAAAATACTAAACATATCAAGAGAGCAATTAGTATGAAGAAAATGACAACCAAAAAATTCTATCTCAAACCGTTCACCCGTTAAAAAATAAAAACCTCAAAAAATCTACTATTTTGGTTACCTCAAGTTGGCGTCGCCTCACCACGACCTGTGCAAACCGACGCTACCGACGCTCATACTACGTCACCAAGGATTCTTACTGACCTCAAGTTCGACGCTACGACTAACTAGGTACCACCGTTCATCCACAATCGGTACCGAAAGTGGAACTTGACGAGAAAACCTTTGAAATTTCGGCGACGCCTTACGTCGTTCACAACAAACATAGTAACACGTTGATGTGTTTCAAAGTAGAAAATTATCAGTTCTACCTTGAGTATTAACTTCAAGATCTCCCAAGTAAACAATATAGCTGTAAAAAAATAAAAACTCAAAAACGCAGTGTATTTTAGCACGTTTTTGACCATGCGTAGCGTCACGGATTAAAGGGTTTAGACAATAATGTCTACAGTTTCTGCATTGTCCATTCCCAGTGTACTTATTGAACATGTTTTAATTTGCCGATGATTCATGGTTAGCCCAGGAAACATGTTTTAATGTTGGCTGTTTAGTGATGTTCCCAACGTGAATTTACTAAGTCTTAAAAGTCCCAATACTGCGTTTTCTGTGGATGTGTATCAGGAGTTCAGACGGCTATAGGAGGTTATGATTACAGAATAACCCAAGTCTTGAAAGTCCAAAAACTGTGTTTTCTGTGGATGAGTATCAGGAGTTCAGATGGCTATAGGAGGTTATGATATAAGCTATCTGAATACCCCAAACAATGCACATCATTGAGAGCAGTATGTCTTGTAGCTGTGTAAGCGCTGGATTTATCATTGTGTGCTATGGCGTATGCAGTAGCGTCGTCGGTTACCATGCTTGAGGTCTGGGGTTCGAGACCCGTCACCACTACTTTTTTTTCATCCATATTCACACAGTTAAATCAATACACCAACGTGAATGGACACGGTTTATTTTTTAACCGTCAAACGGCTCGTTGTTTCCACAAACGAGTTACGGTTTTGCGATCAACCAATCAATCAATACGATCTGATGATAAAAACTCCGAAAATTGAAAAACAATTGAAGGCGTATTTTTCTCAATTTTCGGGGGTTTTATTTTAAGATCGTATTCTCTGATATTTTTTTATCCAATAAGACCCTCTGTTCGTAAATCCATCTATGTTAGGTGTTAGAATGACAATAAGAATAAATCGAGATACATATATGCATTCATTGAGAGCAGTACAATATGTACTAGTCAAAGCGCTCCAACTTCCATCCTGTGGCGTGGCGTAGGCAGTAGCGACGCCGACTAGTGTTTTCGCGGTCCGGGGTTCGAGACTTGTTACCGGCAAACTTTTTTTCTTCCATATTCAGAGCAGAATAGTTGAGAAGGGTTTACTAAGGGGAATTTTTTTTTTCAAGCGCTCGTAGCTAAAAAACGGGTAGTCCAAATTTGTTTTTTTTGTTTTTTTTATTTTTTTTGCGTTAATTATCTAGACATCCTGAAAACGAAAATATCCTGGGGGTCATACTAACAGAGATACAGGCGCCAAAAAAATCAAATTTTGTCTCAGAAGAGCACAATCGGAGAATTTTGAAATTTTTAATTTGTTTTATTTTTTAAAAAATACGAAACATATCAAGAGAGCAATTAATATGAAGAAAATGACAACCAAAAAATTCTATCTTAAACCGTTCACCCGTAAAAAAATAAAAACCTCAAAAAATCTACTATTTTGGTTACCTGAAGTTGGCGTCGCCTCACCACGACCTGTGCAAACCGACGCTACCGACGCTCATACTACGTCACCAAGGATTCTTACTGACCTTAAGTTCGACGCTACGACTTACTAGGTACCACCGTTCATCCACAATCGGTACCGAAAGTGGAACTTGACGAGAAAACCTTTGAAATTTCGGCGACGCCTTACGTTGTTCACAACAAACATACGTACACGTTGATTTTTTTCAAAGTAGAAAATTATCAGTTCTACCTTAAGTATTAACTTCAAGATCTCCCAAGTAAACAATATAGCTGTAAAAAAATAAAAACTCAAAAACGCAGTGTATTTTAGCACGTTTTTGACACTGCGTAGCGTCACGGATTAAAGGGTTAAGACAATAATGTCTACAGTTTCTGCATTGTCCATTCCCAGTGTACTTATTGAACATGTTTTGGTTTGCCTATGATTCATGGTTAGCCCAGGAATCATGTTTTAATGTTGGCTGTTCAGTGATGTTCCCAACGTGAATTTACTAAGTCTTAAAAGTCCCAATACTGCGTTTTCTGTGGATGTGTATCAGGAGTTCAGACGGCTATAGGAGGTTATGATTACAGAATGAACCAAGTCTTGAAAGTCCCAAAACTGTGTTTTCGGTGGATGTGTATCAGGAGTTCAGACGGCTATAGGAGGTTATGATATAAGCTATCTGAATACCCCAAACAATGCACAACATTGAGAGCAGTATGTCTTGTACCTGTGTAAGCGCTGGAAGTATCATCGTGTACTATGGAGTATGCGGTAGCGTCGTCGGTTACCATGCTTGAGGTCTGGGGTTCGAGACCCGTCACCACTTCTTTTTTTTTCATCCATATTCACACAGTTATATCAATACACCAACGTGAATGGACACGGTTTATTTTTTAACCGTAACGCGGCGTAAAACTGGTTAAGTGGAACGCGATCATGGCCACAAAGAAGAAGAACATCACGAGACAGTAGTACCTCCTGGCACCTTCTACATCCCTGATACAAGATCGCTCAAACTGCGTTTTCGAGGTACAATTACATGTCATTTTTCGCAAAAAAGATGGCGGATTTGGATCAGGGTTGTAGAAGGTGCCAGGAGGTACTTCTACTACTACTACCGAGCTCGAGTTACCATGGCAACCAACTCAGCTGATGACACGCCTATTCCTACGGCGCGCAAATCAAAGAGAACGTTATACATTCCATTCGCTTTACCACCAATAATAAAATATTTATTAATTTTCAATTGTTATTAACAAGTTCCAAAATGTGCAATGTTTCAATATATTTTTTCAAGATTTGATCTTGAAAAAATATGCTATGTTCCTTTGGGATAAATGAAGGACATTATAATACAAGATACTAATAACTTAAATGTAATCTATTCAAGTAAAAATTCAGTACATTCTCAACTCAACAGTTGGCTTCAAAAACTTGATACAAATAACAACAGCAACAATAGGATTCAGACAAAGAACCAAGTAAAATTAATTAACACAACATCACGAGTTGAACAAGTTCGAGAAAATCCGCCCCATTGGGTCCAGGGATGCTCGGCTTGAACAAGCACACGGGTTGAGGTTTAAGTTTGGCGTTGCATCTCCAATGGATTGAGGAGGTGAGTCGGTAGGGCCTAGTTGGTACAGCAGCATGTGATTGGTGCTAAAGGAGACGTCACTTGACTCCAGAAGGCTGAGATACAACATCTTGACAGTAGCGAGCAGAGTGAGAGCCACATTTACAACAACCTGAAACAGAACCAGGGAAACATTAGTTAATGCACAATTAGTATTATTTTACTCAAAATTACATTATTCATACAAAGAGAATGGAGAGTATTGACAATGAAATGAAACCAGTGCTTTTATGAATTATGATACCTATGGCAGTTAGGACTGTGTCGTGTAAACGTTTAAAGTTTTTAAACGTGTAAAAGCCCGCGTGAAGAGATCCATGTATAAATATTCATACATGTATAACCGTGTCCTATACTGGGCCCGACCAATCTCCTCCCCCGCCAGCCGCCACCAAAACCCCAAAACAGACTCGCAGCAGTGATGACGTTGGGTTTACGTTGATGATGAGTTGTTGAAGGGGGGGAGGGGGGGGGGGGGGGCGATTTTGTGGACCGGGCGACGAGCCGACGAGGCATTGCATGGTTTCCATGTCTTGTGCTGCATGGCAGTGATATGCGCGGTGAGCCGGTGACCAATCAGTCGCGGTGCTGACGCGCGCTACTACCGCGCGTCAATACCGGGCGTCAAGTGTAGCGCAAGGGTCGACTTACTGTCGCGGAATTACGTCACGCAATTGAATTTCAGAATGATAAACACACGGCAAGAGACATGGAAACAGCGAACGGGCCATTAGTGGGTAGAGTCAAAATGACTGTGGATAGTTGGACACGAAAAGATGGGAGTGTTATCAACAATTAATTAAGCGAGCGAAGCGAGCGTTTCCACTTGACTCTTAAACTTGAAATTTGGACCATCCACAAGCCTCGATGTGGATTGAAGGTGTATAGTTTTGAGGCAAAATCGTTCGAAAAGTTACAAAGTTACACCATAGTTACTGCAAAATATTTTTCTGAAACAAAATGGCGGCAAAATATGAGATAGCCAGATTTTTCTACAGATTTTTCCGGTCACGAATATGTTAATGTAATGGCGATCTGATAAATATTGGCAAAGTTACTCGAAAGTTACTCGAAAATATTTTTCTAAAACGCAGTAACGGCAAAATGTGAGGTGGCTATCTTATAGTAAATTTTTGTCTGGTCACGAATATACTAATGTAAACGCGATCCAATACGTATTAGAGGCAGAAATTACATTTCTATTGCTGTCAATAAGTGTTAGTAACGGTGGCGGACCGTGTTGAAAACATGACCACGAAAATTCTTAGCATCGCACATTGCACTGCATACAACAATGTCGGAAAGTATAATAGCCATGGAAATAAGAACAATTTTTGCAATGCGCATTCTTGAATTGTTGTTAATTGTTGTTCGTATTAGCATTGTAAACTTTTCGCCAGAAAGTTCGTAGATATTGACGCGCTCGCTTATCAACGCGTCAAACAGAGCGTTTTCCTAGTACTAGGAAAACGCTCCGCGTTGCCAGATGAGCGATTTTTTGTTGTAAATCAAACAAATCTTTTGAATATCATATTACTCTTACAAAAAAAACCTTTATAATAAACAAAATTCTTGTTTACAAGATGGCGGTTTATGTTACAATCTTAGAATTTGTGTACATTATTTCTCGATATGTTGCTATTAATTGCACGAAATATTATTAAAATCCGTTAAGAAGTTTTATTTAAATAAATTAAAACCTTCAAGTTGATTTTTCAATGGATTTCCACATTAGTTCATTCGACCGTGGTCTACTCAATAAACTCTATATCATAAACTATTAAACCTATCAGTGTATGGAAAGTTCCATAATGTAGATACAGACTATATCTAAAGTGTAATATTGTTTAATCATACAATTACCGCGTTTTAAATCATAATAAAAGCTTTTTAATTGGTCGACCAAGTTCGCTGTTAACATTTGCATTTTTGCCGTGCAAGTCATAAAACATAACACGTCATTGTAGCAATTCTATGATAGCTACCAAAAATCCAAATACACAGTAAGAAAGGTCTGACTGCGTAAGCCATTTCGGCAGCATACCATGTGCATTTAACTTCAACGGTCCGAAAATGCGAATCATATCGGTGGAACACTGTAAATACGAAGAAAATTACTGCCGTAAATAAACAATATTTGTTTATAACATGGCGGTTAAAGCTACAATTTTGAAACTGTTGTTTAGTGTTGGTACTATTGATGTGGACTTACATATAAAAAATTATCTATATCGGTGTGTAAGTTTTAATTTAATTAAATAAATAGCAAAACATGTGTTTCAGTTGTTAATTTTTTGTAGGTTGGCATTTTACGTCATTGCAGCTGTACTGTACTGTACTATCTAGAAGGCTGTGACTGCATTCGATCTATGGGAGTCGATAGGTCGAACGGGAATCGAGAGTGGGAAATAAAATGTCTACCAGACTTGGTGAAGGGATCTTGGTGTTGAAGAGTTATCTTTAATCATCCACTTCACATCTCACCATCCAAAACTTATTATTAGCTAAAACGACTAATAAGACATGGTGGCAGCGGTCAAACAGTAAACGGTTAGTAAAATTCGCGTGTTAAAAAGGGGAACAGTGTAAAACATAATACCCGGCGTCAAGCACATGGCACAAAGACAGAATCAGCCAACAGCAACGACGGCTGTTCCGCCCGTGATGGCAACGCAATATCAGGTGGCAATACCTCCACCTGAGAGGTTCAATTTTACAAGCGTTCAAGAGTGGCCGACATGGAAAAAACGTTTCCAGAGGTTCCGAACGTCATCTGGCCTCTCAAGAAAACCAGACGAGGAGCAGATAGACATGCTTATCTATATAATGGGCCACGAGGCAGAAGACATCCTGTTGTCGTTTAACCTGTCTAGTGAGGAAGAAAAGTCCTACGAGACAGTGTTGGACCGCTTCGAGAAACACTTCATTCCACAACGCAACACAATCTATGAAAGGGCTCGCTTCAACATGAGAGTTCAAGGGCCTAGCGAGGGGGCTGAAGAGTTTATTAGGTCACTCCACACACTGGCGAAAGATTGTGAGTATGGTTTGCTCCACGACGAAATGATCCGTGATCGCATAGTTATTGGAATGCGTGACCAGAAGTTGTGCGACAGACTCCAACTAGAACCAGGGCTGACCTTACAACGAGCCATAACAGCAGCCAGACAAGCAGAAGACGTAGCGAGACAACGTGCATCCCTGCGGGGTTCCGAAACTGCGGTAAGTGCTGTTTCAATGAAGCCTAGTCATACCAAAGGGAGAACTTTCAACAAAAGTCAAGGGCCTAAACAACATGGGCGACAAGGCAACAACAAGGGCCCTGCGGCCCCTGCCAATCAAAGTCCAGGCCTAGGGCACCCAGGCAAATGCTCCTGGTGTGGTCAAGACAGGCACAAAAGAGCCAACTGTCCAGCAAAAGGGGCTACATGTCACACGTGCAATAAGGTGGGACATTATTCCAAAGTTTGCCGCAGTGGGGGACCCAAGGTGCATCAAGTTCAAGCCCAGGAGGAGGGGGAATCAGATTCCAGTGACTCTGTATTTGTTGGTGCTGTCAACAACCACAAGAACACTAGACCGAAGAGTTGTTCGTGGGACAAGACCATCTGGATCAATGGAACAGAAGTCAAATTCAAAGTTGATTCAGGTGCAGATGTTACAGTGGTACCGTCCAACTCAGCATTTTTAGCCAACCAGCAGTTGCAACCGGCGCCAACACGACTGTTTGGGCCTTCCGGAACCCAACTCAAAGTCGTAGGGGTCGTTAATGCTGAGCTTTCCTACAACCAGACTAGTTGTTAGCAAACAGTGTACGTTGTCGAGGACCTAATTACACCATTATTGGGACGGCCAGCCATTGAAGGACTACAGCTAGTGAAACTAGTGGATTCCGTTACAAGTAAGTCCGTCAACATTAAAGTAGAATACCCGTCACTTTTCAAAAATCTCGGAACTTTGCCTGGCGAGTACAAGATAGTGCTAGAACCTGATGCTATACCATTAGCCATAAGTACTCCTAGAAAAGTAGCCATTCCTTTATTGAAGAGAGTAGATGAGGAACTTAAGAAGATGGTGAAATTGGGAGTCATTACAGAAGTGCATGAGCCTACGGAATGGTGTGCGCCAATGGTCGTAATTCCAAAACCAAATGGAGGCGTTAGGATTTGTGTAGATTTGACACATTTAAATAAAAGTGTTAAACGGGAATTCCACCCTATACCAAAAGTGGAAAATACCCTTGCACAACTTTCATCAGCAAAGTATTTTACAAAACTGGATGCTAATTCGGGCTTCTGGCAAGTTCCGCTTGCAGCCGAATCGTCTCCGCTAACAACATTCCTTACTCCGTTTGGCCGATTCAGATTCCTAAGACTTCCCTTTGGAATAACTAGTGCTCCAGAGCATTTTCAAAGGAGAATGATGGATATTCTACAAGGAATTGAGGGAGTGTTAATTCACATGGACGATATACTTGTCGTGGGGGCAACCTTAGAGGAGCATGATCATCGCCTTCGGCAAGTTCTCAGTAGGCTACAAGAGATCGGCATGACACTCAACGAAAGCAAAACACTAGTTTGCGTTGATAAAGTGTCTTTCTTAGGACATAGCATAAGCCGGGAGGGTATTACTCCAGACAAGGATCGAATTGCAGCCATACTCGAAATGGACGCTCCCCAAAATAAGCACGATGTGCAGCGATTTGTAGGCATGGTTAATTCAGTAGGACGTTATATTCCCCGGAAATCCGAACTACTTGAACCCATCCTTTCTCTTCTACGCTCCAAAAACATGTGGCTTTGGGGCTCCGCGCAAGAGAAAGCCTTCAATGTTGTTAAGCAGTTACTAACTGAAATTCCAACATTAGCCTTGTATGATCCATTAAAGAAGACTACGGTATCGGCAGATGCATCGGCTTATGGCATCGGATGTGTTCTTCTACAAGAACAAAGCGACGGTGAAAACCGGCCTGTCGCGTACTCTTCGCGCACGCTCTCATCTACAGAGCGTCGTTATGCGCAGATCGAACGCGAAGCCTTGGCACTTACACATGCGTGCCAGGTGTTCAGCGACTACATTACCGGTCTCCATATTGTACTGCAGACGGACCACAAACCGTTGATTCCACTGTTCACGACGAAGATTCTAGACAACTTAACACCTCGTCTTCAACGGTTTCGTCTCCGACTAATGCGTTTCTCCTACGAGATCGTCTATATACCTGGTAAGGAGATGATTGTCGCTGATGCGTTATCAAGAAACCCGCTACAGGTGAACGAAGCCGATGAACTGGAAGAAGAAACTACTGCATACGTTCGTCTCGTAGTAGAATCCATACCCGTGACGGACAACTTTCTGAAGGAAGTGATGATCGAACAAAATAAAGACCCAATCTGCAATGCCCTGAAAGAGTACAGCATGCAGGGTTGGCCAGAGAAAAATCAAGTTGTAAAAGAACTGCAAGATTATTGGTCCGTTCGTCACGATATCACTGTCGAAGATCATTTACTCTTAAGAGGACAACGTCTGGTGATACCAAAGTCATTGCAAAAGCAAGTCTTAACAAAAATACATGACGGTCATCAAGGAATCGTAAAATGTCGCTCGCGAGCAAGAGAAGCAGTGTGGTGGCCTGGTCTCTCGACGCAGATAGAATTCCTTGTTCGATCTTGTCCACAATGTATCCAACACTCAAAAAACCACAACGAACCACTCATTCCATCTGACTTTCCAAAAAGGCCATGGCAAGTTGTCGCTATGGATCTATTTAAACTAGAAGAGAAATGGTTCCTAGTCGTCACTGACTATTATTCCCGATACTTTGAGATCGCAGAGTTGACCAGTCTGAAATCTGCAGCCATAATTAATCACTGTAAAGCCATGTTTTCCAGACATGGTATTCCTGAAGTGGTACGCAGCGACAATGGGCCTCAGTTTGGAACCCTAGAGAAATCAGAATTTAAACAATTTTCAAAACTTTACGGATTTGACGTTGTTACCAGCAGCCCCAAACATAGCCAGAGTAACGGTTTCGCAGAGGCTGCGGTAAAAATAGCAAAACTAATCCTAAAGAAATCTGAAGATGTTTATACCGCTCTACTGGCGTATCGTACCACACCATTAGCCAATGGTTTCAGCCCATCAGAACTTCTGATGAACCGTCGTTTACGGACAACTCTACCGATGACTTCACGGCTCCTCAGCCAAAAACCGGACCTGTCGAGCCTGAATGTTAAGGAGAATGAGATCAAGATGCGGCAGAAGCACAATTACGACCGCAGACACAACGCCCGGGAACTGTCGGAGCTGACTGTCGGTGAACCGGTCTGGGTGATCGACATGCGCTGTCATGGCATTGTTACGGGGAAAACTGATGAGCCACGTTCGTACAATGTTAGAACGTCTAGAGGTCTTCTCCGTCGCAACCGGTGGCATCTTATTCCGGCTCCGTACTTCAAGGATGAGGGTGAAGAAGATGATGACGTCAACAGAAATTGGAATACCGCCCGGGAGCCTTGGTCAACCAATGATTGTCCTCGCCCTAGTCCCCGTCCACCCGTGGAAAAGAAGAATCTCGACTCTCATTCCCCTAGTCGCAGTCCAACACAGAAGAGAAGCAATGTTGATGATGGGAGCCCAGTTTCCACGTTGCAACCTCCTATTGTTGATGAGAACTATAAGACTACTAGGAGCGGCCGTACTATCAAGGTGCCGTCCCAATTAAATTTATAACTTGTTTCAGAAGAACTTATCTTTATAAAATATTGAGTTAGATTATTATAAAACTGTGTTAATCTTTAAAAGCTAATTGTGTATGAAATGTTAGTGGTTTACATGTGTCCTGTCTTTTGAGCCATTTGCTCCTTTAATGAAAAAGGGAGATGTACTGTACTGTACTATCTAGAAGGCTGTGACTGCATTCGATCTATGGGAGTCGATAGGTCGAACGGGAATCGAGAGTGGGAAATAAAATGTCTACCAGACTTGGTGAAGGGATCTTGGTGTTGAAGAGTTATCTTTAATCATCCACTTCACATCTCACCATCCAAAACTTATTATTAGCTAAAACGACTAATAAGACAGCAGCCATTCTATGACAGCTATCGAAATTCCAAATAATAGTGCATAGGTATTGTTACGTACGCTATGTTTGATGTATACTATGTGCATTTAACTGCAATAGTCCGCAAATGCGAATCATATCGGTGGAACACTGTAAAAATGAAGAAAGTACTGTCGGAAATAAACAATATTTTTTTATAACATGGCGGATGAACTTACAATTTTGAAACTATTGTCAAGTGTTGGTACCGTTGATGTTAACGTACAAGTGAAACATCATTAAAATCTGTGTGTAAGTTTTAATTAAATTAAATAAATAAACAAACTTTGTTTTTCAGAAATTAATTTTTTGTAGGTTGGCATCTTGACGAATTTTGCTGGTTATGTTAACAGCATCGAGTTAAGTGGTCACAAACGTTGCCCGAAAATTTCAGCCAACTACGTCAAGCCGTTTGACCTGTACGCGACGATCAAAATTTAGCGCACATACAGACATACAGACATTGTGGAGTTATGTCGAGGAGTGGATATACCTTTGTGGTCAATGTTTGTAAAACGGAGGATAGAATGTGCGCGCATGCGCAGAGAGGGAGTTGGTTGTGAGCTGTGCGAGTTTTAGGTTGGAATTCATAGTCGGCCCCTACACCTAGGGGCGCCCATTGTTACCAAGGTAACAGTTGTTTGTATGTTATTACCCATAAACAAAACAAATCCATAGCAACAATGGGTGCCCCTAGGTGTAGGGGCCGACTATGAATTCCAACCTGAGTGTTGTGTTGTGTTGTTCCTTGTGTTAAAATTAAAGTAATAACAGTATTTCACATGCGACTTGTTTATTTATTGACCATCAAGATTCCCATCCACGAGTTGTCTTAATATACGACATAATTTTGGTGCCGAAACCAGGGAAAATCTTTGTTTGTGTTAATAATTTCGCCACGCGCGTGCACTTGTTCGCTGTGTTAACTATTCGCGTTTAAATCCAAAGTGGCTGAACTCTGGCGGACAAATCGAGAACCAGTACAGCCGGGATAGGTTACGGAATGATGGCCGGTGTTCGCTGTGTGTTATATAGACGGCGATAGAGAGTATGAGTGAATTACATGATCAACATTATTGTCGGGCAGTAAACATGTTAAAATTGACAATCAATACCTTGTTGATCTATGCCACAATGTAGCAACCGGCGAGCGAAACAAATATTCTCTCAATACGAAGTGTTTTAAAATCCGAATGAGTTTGGCGCTTACGCAGTTGCGTAGGTGTCAAAATGTATGCTGGTACGGTATTCAGTCTAAAAAAAATACACAATGTTTTCTATTTTGTGCCGTTAAATAAATCATTTTTTAAAATATATTTCGTAGATGCTGTGTAAAAAAAGTGCATAGGTATTCCTAACATAAATTGACATTTAGGCCTACTCACATATTGGAGTTTTTTTTCTTAATTTATATATTTCATAAACAAATACTAAATATGCGCACGGTAGATTATGTTTACTTGATGGTTCAACCGAATTGTGACAATGTATTTGTCACAATATAATTCTTAATGTTATTTTAAACCTCCAATACTGAAATTCAGCATTATACAGGAAAATTAACCTCAAAGTGTAGATTGCGTGCGAGTGGGATGTGGGTGTAAGGGGGTGGGAGACATAAAACACCTCAACTACCGTTATCAATAATCATAATAGGCTATACTGATACAAAATGATCAACTTAAAACCTATTTTTAGAATCCAACATTTAGCATGCGCCTACGCATATGCCTATCAGATTCAGTGCGTTGCAATTACCTTTAGCTTTAGCAAGTATAGGCCTATGTCGTAGAGAACACTCATTTCTGGTTTTGGGGGCTTGGGAGGTACTGAGGGGGGGGGGGGGGGGGGGGCGGGGAGGCGTGGGAGTTCGGTGGGCGTTTAGGTAGAAAAGAGGGCCGGAATGAATGAAAAGAAATTTGAAGAAGAGATAAAAGAGGAATTGTGATCCAAAATATGAACGGAAGCTCTCTTTGCCTTACTTACATATAGAGAATAGTCATGTTTACACTTCCTCGAACCTGCTTTATACGAGCAAGTAGCGTTAACTTCGTTGTTCTCATCTGTGCAGTTAATATTCACGTTTATCAGATGTGGTTTTTGCATGTAATTATGATGTCTGAAGGGATGCTTGCCTACATAGTACCCGTTTACTTAATATTACTACTGTAAAATTAAAGAATAACCGTTTAAAATCCTATTTGCTTTGACAAATGGTCGCTGTATGTTCCCAACAAACGCGTTTATGTGATAAATGTGTATCACAGACACCATCACCCTGTCACTCACTAACCTACTGCCAGAAACATATGGAACACAGGTTAGCCGTGCGTTGTTTATCCCGGCTCGGACGGCCATGATGGTCGCGACGGTGGCGCGCCTACATCTCGATTTAAAGGCGAATAACCATGCTATAACGCTTGGAACCGCGATGGAAACCTTCGAGAACACTGCAGAAGCATCCGGCACGGAGAGCGTCCTTCGTGTGAATGTAACCCCGCGTTCTTCTAATGCTAGACTGTCAACACGAAAACTGAATGCGTCTTCTTTCTGTAAATTGGAATCGTTTGGTGGTAACGACAGTGACAATATTGAACTGTGGTTGGACAATCTTCAACTACTGTCGGAATTAAACGAGTGGACTGAAGCCGAGAAAATCGTGATAATACAAACGAATTTGCATGGCGACGCAAAGAATTTTCTTCTCGCTAACCCACCACTGGGAGAAATGCCTTTTTTCGAAGTGCGACATCGTTTGATTGAGTATTTTTCGCGTCCCAAAACACTAGACTATCTTTATTTCGAACTTAACAGTGCGCTTCAAAAACATAACGAATCTGTCATAGAATTTTCGACACGGCTTAAAATGACTGCCACAAAAATAATCAGTGCTAGTGAACCGAGAAACAGAGCGGTGGAAATGCGAGCGTAAGACAAACAGTTGTTGTCTTTGCTGCGATTGAAAGTCAAACCGGAAATCGGATGTGAATTGAGGAAACAATCTATCAGAGACTTTGATGAGGGGGTGCGAAAAGCTGCAGAAATAGAAAGTTTGTTAGAAGCTGAAAAACAACTCGTAAGCTTACATGTATCTCAGTCACAAAAGTCGCCAAGGCCACCGTTAACGTGTTATGGGTGTGGCAACACTGGACACAGGCAGAAGGACTGCGCCCTCAAACTACGCAGCAAGCAGTGCGAAACCGAAGTTAGCCGCCTCACTAACGACAATAGGGGAGAACGAGATCCACGCGGAGCAGCGGCCCCGAGAGAAACCCAAGTTAGCGGCCTCCCGCAGAACGCTGTTGGTGCGCCGGAGGGGGATGTAATGCAGAGGGAGCGGCAGTACCAGGCGAAGGAGGACACTGATGCAAGGACGCCGCGACCTTCCTACCAGCTGACGTGCTACAACTGTGGAGGACGGGGCCACGTAAGCAGAAACTGTGCAACACCCAAGAACTGGCGGTCGGAAAACTAGGCAGGGACGACCACAGTAAACCCCGTGTGCGTCGTCTGACAAATACTAATGGGGAGGAACACAAAACTTTTGCTACAGACTTAAATTACGTAAGTCAGATTGATAGTCCATGTATGGTAGATCTATTGTGTAACGGTAATACAATGAAATTTCTGGTAGATACTGGCAGTACATTTAGTTTGGTTAACAAGTCACTCATAAAAAAGTACAATAAGGAGAGTAAACAATTAATGACTGCAGGGAACTCAACTGTTAAATTAATTGGTAATCGGAATGTGAATATCAAATTAAAGGGGTTCTCACCCGCTAGATTTATTTTTTACCATATGATCTACTGCACCACACCAATCGATAATGAACCATTAGACATCGTAAGTTGAAACCTGTGAATTGTTATTAATTAATGAAATTTCTGGTTAACTGCCGCGGCGACTGTTGGTGTCAGCCGGCTTTTGGTGCGAGTGTACTCGAAGCGATATATCTAAAAAAAATAGACGGCCTTGGTGTACTCCATTCGACACCGCATAGCAGACCGCGTTCATTGTGCATGCGTTGACTATTTCCCCTCCCAATACTATTCTCTCTCTCTCTCTCTCTCTCTCTCTCGCTTGGCTTACTTGACACCAACTCGACAGTCGACACCCGCCCACTCGACGTGCACAGCAACGCACAACAACGCTCAAAACGAAATGGAGCACCCGATTACACATCTTTATTTTGTACCTGAACGGAAGCTCCGATTACAAAACCAAAATATACGAAATACGCAGAAAAGAAAGACGCAGCGAAAAGTATTACATCATTTTTTTTTTGGAGCAGAATCCTCCAAGGTCCCAAGGCATACAGGTCGTCCCAATGCTATTTCTTATGGGAGATTTTCGCCGATGGGACCTAGCTCGAAAATCACTAACTTTGATATTTTTTTCCCGGGTTATGGTGAACCCGATTTCTTTTCATTTAGTCGCTAATTTCATAGCTAATCAGCCTTAGTTAAACATATTTTTTTGGGGTAGCGGGTGAGAACCCCTTTAAGAGACCAGAATTATCCTGATACGCAGCTATGGCTGATACATCCGCCGTTCAAGGAATTTGACGGCATATTAGGGGTAGATTTCTTACAAAAGAATCAGTTAGTGGTAGCACCAGCGAGTAAGGAGATAGTATTTGCAAGAAATAATAGTGTTGACGAAGCTGTGAAAATGGAAAGCTTGCGAGCACCAGAAGTAGCAGGAGTAGTTGATGTTAACGATTTGGAAGCATGTTGTAATGATGATATTAAGGAAACTACAGAGGAGTTATTAACTAATGTGAATGTTACGAAAATGGTAAGGTTGACACCACCAGAAGTAGTATCTAGTACTAGTAACGATAGTGATAACGAAAAGGTGGACTTAATGTCACCGGAAGTAGTTTGCTATGTAAACAATGATATGAATGAAATGACAGGTATGAATGAAGCAGGAAAGCCTATTGCGGGCCTATGTGTAGTAGGGAAGGAGGTTAATCATGATGTTGTTTTAGCTATTAAACAAAAGGCTATGGGCGATGTAATCCTAGAGCACCTATTAAACAAACATGCAGACTCGATCTGGCTTGAGGGCATGCCGTACGGCACGTGCCAAGTAGGGGAACACGCTATTGATACGGGCAATTCCACGCCTATTGATACAAAACAATTTAGAATCCCTTATGCACTTCAAACTGTGGTAGATGATTGTGTCGATGACATGTTACGTAATGATGTCATTAAACCAAGTACTAGCCCATGGAACTCTCCGATAACATTGGCGAAGAAAAAGGGAGATGAAAAGTATAGGTTTTGTTGTGACTTGAGAGCAGTTAATGCGATAACTAAACCAGATGCTTACCAATTGCCTAATATAGACGAGATACTAGATGGACTAGAAGGAGCAAAGGTCTTCACCTGTATAGATTTGGCTAAGGGATATTTCCAAATAAAACTGAAGGAGGGGGATTGTGAAAAAACGTCTTTTTCATGCAGAAAGGGTAAGTTCCACTTCGTAAAAATGTGTTTTGGCCTTCGAAACGCACCAAAAACATTCCAACGTATAATGGACCAGATATTCTCCAAAGTTAAGGGCAAATTTTGTCTGATATATCTTGACGATCTGGTGATTTATAGTAAAAGTCTTGAAGAGCACTATAAACACCTAGAGATCATACTGAACATCATAAGGGAAGCTAACCTAAAACTACAATTTAAGAAATGTAAGTTTATCCAGGATGAAGTAGATTTTTTGGGATTCACCGTAAATGACAAAGGTATAAAACCGAATGATTTTAATATTGAAAAGGTTATGAACATGAAAGCTCCAGACAACAGGAAACAGGTTCAGGCATTCCTTGGATTAACCAACTTCTACCGTCGTTTTATACCCGATTACAGTAAGATTGCCCTTCCTATAATAAAGCTAGTGAGAAAGAAATCTAAATTCGAATGGAAGGAAAAACAACAGTTGGCCTTTGAGAAATTAAAGGGATTAATTTGCAGCAAACCCATACTTATCAGACCGGATTTTAGCAAGATGTTCATTTTAAGTACAGATGCAAGAGATGTAGCGCTGGGTGCAGTGTTAAGTCAGGAGGTTGATGGGGTAGAACAACCTATCTCTTTTGCTAGTAAGAAGCTTACCGATACAGAAGTCAAGTATAGTACCATAGAAAAAGAAACATATGCAATCACTTGGGCAGTAAACCATTTTGATCCATATCTGAGAGGTGTCGAATTCAAAATATATTGTGATCATAAACCTTTGCAGTGGTTGCAAGCCAACCAAGATAAGAAGAAAAAGTATGCACGATGGTTGCAGGATCTGCAGGAATACAATTATAAAATATGCTACCGTAAGGGTAAAAGGAACTCGAATGCTGATGCTATGTCTAGACTAATGTTACTAGTTCCCGTGTGGAATGAGGAAGAGATGGGTTACTTCCAACAATTGGATGAGGATTGTAAGAAGCTCATAAATGTTGTCAATTCTGATGCACATAATGTTAATTTTAAGCTTAAGGATGGTTTATTATATAAGGTGACTAAGAATGATGATGCGATTGTTGTACCTAGAATGTTAACTGATAGGATTTTAAAACTGTATCATGACTTACCCACTGCTGGACACCAAGGAATCAACCGTACGCAAGCCTTGATACGTAAAAGGTTTTGGTGGAACAGACTGAATCAGGATGTTGTTAAATTTGTACAGTCATGCCAAGAGTGCCAGCTAAGAACATCAGGAAAAACTAAACAACCTCTACAGCGTATGCATAGAGTAAAAATACCACTTGAACGAATACATATGGATTTAGTTGGACCCGTTCAAGCCAGTAACCAAGGTAACCAGTATATATTGACATGTCAGGATGCATTCAGTAAATATGTTGAAGGTTACGCTTTGCCTAATGCACTGGCCTCGACTGTTGCCGATGTGTTTGTGAAGGAATTTATTTGTAGACATGGTGTACCATTACAATTAGTGACGGATCAAGGTACTCAATTCATTGGAAAATTCATGTCAAAAATCTATAACTTGCTTGGTATTAAAAAGATCAGAACTACTGTCTATCACCCGGAATCAAACGGACAAGTTGAAAGATTTCATCACGCTCTGGGCGATCTAATGGGTACCAATTTTAATATTGATGAAGAGGATTGGGACGAGAAACTAAAATTTGCACTGTTTGCTTATAACTGTACTCCTCATAGAATTACTCAGGAAACCCCGTATTTTGTAATGCATGGTAGGGATTCCCATTTGCCTAGTGATCTCTGTCAAGTCACTGGTGATCATGTCACGTATTCATCAGATGTGTTAATGAGTACTTTGCAAGAAACGTATGTTAAAATGTCACAGAAAATAGAGGAAGAGGTTAGAAAAAGGCAGAGTAACCAGGCACGACCTCTCACTAACCTTAAATTAGGTGATTTAGTTCTTAGAAAAATAGAAGGAGTGTCAAAGGGTAGGGCTAAGTTTGCTGTAAGATGGTATGGTCCTTATCGTATCATTAGAAAACTAAGTAATGTAAATTTTGAAATCGAACAGCTGTTTGGAGAGCAAGAAAGGGCAGTTGTGCATGCGAATAAGATAAAAAGGTATTATCAGCGTGACGATCATTCCATTGATAAATTGGATGACTATTATAATGCAAGGTTTGCAGAAGGAGATGAAACTGATATCAGTGTAGGTGATGGTGAAGGGGAATGCTATGTAGGCTACCACCATCTAGTAGAGTAGATCCTTCAGATAATAGTGATAATTTACATTTAAGAAATAGAATTGTATGTCGCAGGGAACAGCAAGAAGAAGAGCCGATGGAGGTAGATTTAAACGAAGGTGACTCTGATGACAGAATGGTTTTAAGAAATAGGAGAATGATTCCCAGATGTCACGTTTTAAGTTTAAGTCATGTTCCATGTATCGAGGAGGAGACTTTAAGAAAGAAAAGAAAGATACAGGCAACGGTTAATTTAAGTGTATTGAAACGGAAATTTTGCAAGTAGATGTTTGAATTGAGAATGTCAGAATTCTAAATTCAAAGTAGCGGGGGAGGTATGTGGAGTTATGTCGAGGAGTGGATATACCTTTGTGGTCAATGTTTGTAAAACGGAGGATAGAATGTGCGCGCATGCGCAGAGAGGGAGTTGGTTGTGAGCTGTGCGAGTTTGAGTGTTGTGTTGTGTTGTTCCTTGTGTTAAAATTAAAGTAATAATAGTATTTCACATGCGACTTGTTTATTTATTGACCATCAAGATTCCCATCCACGAGTTGTCTTAATATACGACAACATACATACATACATACATACAGACAGACATACACACAGACAAAGCGCCGATCGAGTTGTATGGAAAGATTCACTCCACTTCGCTACGCTCATCTAATAAATCACCAGTGTTATTTCGTTGAAATTTTTTACGCGAACATAGCTAATTTTTTGTTTGTTATTTTGTGAACAGCTCCCAGCCCTAATCCAGATAAATTGGTTTTAAATGTTTTCAGGTGTTTCGCTCAGGATTTCTAGTCATAAGTGCCTACTAGATTTATATTTCAATCTTAGAATTACAATACCTTGATCGGATCTTGATTTTTTTTTTTTAAATTTACGTTGTGGGTGTTTTAAATACAGGTCACTTTAATTATGCTTATTTATTTATGTGCTCATATAATTTCCTTCATAATTCACTTTTAATAAAGGAGATGAAATACGAAAGAGTGAAAGTCTGGATATTTCTCCCTGCTGATTCTGAATTCAAACATTTTATTAGTCCAATTTAATCCATTTATCTCCTTCCTCTCCTAGGCGAGTCAGTAGTCACCGTGGGTGCGTCAGCGTACCGCAAAGTGACCGGACCGCCCTGAAGTGACCGGATCGTAAAGTGCCTGGCGGACCGTAAAGTGACCGGTTTTCCCGTGCCGGGTCATTATTTTGTGTAATTTTCGTTGTTTTTGGTCGGTCCGATCGCCAGGAAATACTGTATATGCACCTCATGTAGGGCAAATATCATGCAACAAAAATCCAACTTCTACACCTCTATTCATTTCGAGGGGATTTTTGCCAGTGGTGACAGAGACGCCGGGAAGTCTTTTTTTCTAGAGGGGGCGGGGGGGGGGGGGGGGGGGGGGGTGAACTGTTCAGCTGTACTTATAACAAATTATGATCGGCTTTTCACACCGTTATGGATTTGGAATTTCTCCAGTGTCGGATCTAGGTAGCCTATATCCAGGGCAGTCTCTTCATATTTGAGGGCCTGAGGCAAAAACATTTCTCGGTGTCCCATATAAAAGTGGCGCGGGTTCGATGGGGTCTGGGGCGAATCCCCAGCCGCCGAGGCTCTTTACGCCGTAGGCGGAACATTTTTGGGTTGTGCATCATGTTTGATGGCCTAAAACGCGATTTCAGGCGAAATCTTGCCCTCAATAACGGTAAAATAGAAAGATGTTGTTACAATGAAAATTAATTATGGGACGCAAGTTCGATCCCTTGTCCGTTGCTATATAATCGTTAAATACGAGTAGCGGGGAGTGGGGGGTGAAAGTATGTCCGTTGGCGTTGTATTCCTACCAATAAAAAAAAAAACGTTTTGAAGATCTTTTAAGAAAAATTTCAACAACAATCTTTCAACAACAACAACGACAAAGTAACATTTACGTAATATCCGGTACTTGATTTTTTTTATTCTCGGTGAGGTGGAAGGGCAATTGACAATTTGAGGACTCCCCCTCCCCCCCCCCCCCCCCCCCCCACCAACACTGAGACAACAACATGCAATAATGCTTTCCTAAACCATTCATCCGACTGCGATACAAATTTGGTGAGTTAGTGTATGCGCGCTCGCTAAGGTTTCTGAATGATTACAACCCCCTCCCAGCCCCCCCTCACCCCCCACCCCCACTGAGACACCAACATGCAATAATGCTTTTCTAAACCATTCCTTAACAATTCATCCGACTGTGGTAAAATTTTGGTGAGTTAGTGTAAGCACGCCCGCTAAGGTTTCTGAATGATTACAACCCCCACCCAACCTTCATCATCCCCCCACCCCTATTGAGCCACCAACATCCAATAATGCGTTCTATTATTTATTATTCATCCGATTGCAATACAAGTTTGGTGAGTTATTGTGCGCACGCCCGCGAAGGTTACTGAATGAGTACAACCGGGGCGGGGGTGTTGCAATAAAGGCCCCCCCCCCCCTTTATTGCAATATGCAATCATGTTTACCTAAACCATTCATCCGACTGTGATAATATTTTGGTAAGTTAGTGTATGGACGCCTGCTAAGGTTTCTGAATGATTACACCCCCCCCCCCCCCCCCCCCCCCACTGAATCACCAACATGCAATAATGCGTTCTATTATTAATCAGCCGATTGCAATAAAACTTTGGTGAGCATCAACAAAGCACAAGGACAATCGCTGCAAGTGTGTGGACTAGATTTGGAGAATCCGTGCTTCTCACATGGTCGACTGTATGTAGCTAGCTCAAGCATCAGAAAACCTCATTTATTTGTGTACGCACCAGACGAAAAAAAAATATCGTGCATCCACAAGCACTCGAATAAATAAATATAACTAAAACGACACCTTCAAATTATTTATTAAAATAAATAACTTTCAATAAAAATGACAATGTTAATTCAATGTCATCATAACCACATTCCTTGAATTTTCTTTCTTCTGAGATTGCAGCAACGCGTGACGGGTAAGCTAGTTAGCAATAAAATACAATACAATGAAGTGAAAAGTTTTTAATTATTTATTTAATGTATATCCTATATAGTTGAAACTGATTTATATTATAATATATTATTACCGCTGCACGAAAAGAAAAAAATAATAAAACGAACTACCATAAAAAAGAGAACCCATAGCAAGGAAAAAGTATCAGAAAAAATAGTAACCTACAAATTTTTAAAATTATATAATATACGGTAATTAAGAACAAAAAATATTAATTTGTTATAAAATGTATAAGAGAAATAAATACAGACATGAAAATGAAGTGTGGTCAATAAACAGAAAATAGACCAATCAGGATCAAAAGGAGGAGTGAAAAGAAACAAAGGAGAAAATGTAAAGGCTCAATGAAAGAGAAACGTTAGAAAGAAATTTGGGCCCAAAAGATTTTTTTTATCAAAAGTGAGAAAAGTGAAATGTATAACTACCACTTACCCTCGAACTAATCAATTTAAAAATATCCACTTATTTTAATCCCCCGAAATATCTACTTACGATTTGTAAGTGGAAACTTATTTTAACTTTCAACTTGCGAGTCGCAAGAGAATTATTGAGATTTTATTTTTTGTAGTCCTGTACTCTGTTAGCAATGTCTACTACACGATTATGCGTTGTTATTTATTAACCAATAATATTAAATAATATTTTTTAGTTGAATATGAATCATGTTTTTGATTTGTAACCTTCGTTGTTTAGAATGTACTGTAATTAATCTTATTGTTATCATTAGATCTTTGTGTTACTCCATATTTGAGTGATTTGAGACTTGTACCCTCCATGTTTAAGTTTTGTTTCATCCCCAGTTTTAACACTGTTGTGCTAATTATTTATATTAGACATTAGTAACTTTTCCATTGTTCATAAATCATAAGCTGTAAAATTTGCAAGCACATGTAACAAAACATGTTATTTTTAGTTACGGGTATAAAATAATATTTTATTTATAGCAGATATAATTAACATAGAAAATACCAATGAAGTGGAAAAAGTGCCAACTTAAACTTCAACAATGAAGATCGTTTCAATTTGTTATTTTATGTGCACATATTTTAACAGATTTTTAAACACCCATTTTTACACATAACACAGGACATTTTAGAAATATTAGCTAAATTAAATTTGTAGAAGTTTTTTTTATTGTTTTTAGTAGCCTTCCCAGGTGACAGAATATTTTACTGGGACAAAATTTAGTTTAGTTTAGTATCTTACATACATATATATATATATGAAATAATAGGTTCTCGGGTTGCTGTCCACGTTGCTTGCTCTCTTGAGACTGGTTGATGGCCCATTTCTAGGCCATCAACCAGTCTCAAGAGAGCAAGCAACGTGGACAGCAACCCGAGAACCTATTATTTCATCTTCTTCAGTCCACGAAAACCTACAGAATAACATATATATATATATTTTATGTTTATTATAATTACCAACAACAATGTTTTTGTTGGTGGATATAAAATTGTTCCACTATGTTTGTATTACTGTACTATGTATGATCACTATGAATATTCCATACTCCATAGATCATTGATTAAATATGACTTGTATGTATGTATGTACTGATGAAAAATAGCAACATATGCTATAATAAAGAATACTACTACTAAAGTCGTGTTACACCAAGAAGTAAGATGCTGTTGTGACGACACAGAATTCGTTTACAACTTAAGAAGCACGAATCACTAACGTTTCTTCCCGATTATTTAGTACAATTCGGTTCCGTTAAGTTGGTTGCAGCAAACGACAAACACGTCATGAGTTACGTCATAGGTTTGTACAGGAAATTTAGTTTTTTTCGTAACTTGGAAGGTTTATAATTAACGTTCGAAGTTCGTTAATTTCTTTTTTTTTATTGTACATGTGAATAGATCAAAAACTTGATTATTACAATCTTTAAACTAAACGCACAAAGTATGTAGTCCCAAAACATACCTCCCAAGAGGCGTGGTCCAATGGCGTGGCGAAGGAAGAACGAACAAGCCGGCAAGTCGGTGTGAAAACGTTAAATGGCGGCTCAATGTGTTGGGTTGACGATAAGAAAATATCTTTGAAAATCGAAGAATAAAAGGGTAAGTAGGTTATATTGCATATTGACGGTAATAAATGTAAAGACAAACCTGCTCTTTGTTTTTTACACCTTTTGGTGTGGATAGGCGTGCCTATTGCAAATTGCTGGCAATCGTAAATCGCCACCCCTGGCCCTAGGCTATGACAAGCCTACTAGGCCTACCAAGTCCATTTGATGATACCACCGCTTGTTATTGTAAAATCGCGTCTACTTGATGGTCTACTTGAAGGTCTACTTGATCTCCGCCTGGCGGAGATCAAGTAGACCTTGGCGTGATGCGTTGTCACGTCTTGAAGGCGGTGAGCATGTGTAAAGAAGTAGTTCCGCGCACAACCAAGGCGTGAATAGGCGCGGACTGTTACTAATTTGCTAATAGGCCAAATCAACTATGACGCCAGCATCTTACTTCTTGGTGTAACACGACTTTACTTTCATCCGTTCAATGTGGTTATTAACGAGGCATACCCTCTGTGCAACTTCTACGCGCCTGATACTACTGAGGTTGATGTGGCGACTTGTGGAGCCGTGAGTTTTTGATATTGAAGACTGTCTGCGAGCTATCCCCAGAGTCCACTCTCTACATCATGTATAACAGAAAACTGCTATTTTATTTTAGACTGCACATATTTTAAGAAAATTTCGCCGTAACAAAGAAGGTTGTGTCGTCACGGATGATGTAATAGCAAGTGACCTCACACCTTGTAATACCAACTTAAATGTAGACTACTACTTATTGCCTTACCAGAAGTAAACATGTATTGTTATTTCATAGTTGGTGGACATGGGCCTTGGATTAAATGCTATTTTTCTCCCTCTTGGTATGTGTTTGCGGTTAAATTATGCTGGAATAAACTTTAGTTTTTTATTATCTAATTTATTATATTCACTTATATATTAACAACTACTTAATTATGTTTGGGAAAATTTAAAGTAGTTCCGTCCCATCATGCTAGGCATGAAGGTATGAAGAAGGAACAGCTACGGACGACCTACCTTTGTCAATTGCTTTGTCTGTCTGCATATTGTCGTACCCTAAATGCACAGGGAACGCATATGACCACTCTGAAAGATCCCGAGTAATGTTTTCAGTGTCAAGGTTTCTTGATATCGTAATAAATTTTCATAAATAATATTACAGGGTAAATCAGCCGAACACGGGCGTCACATCGTAGAAAAAACGCCGCCATGTTTCCCCCACGTGAACTCAACTCCTGTCAAACACGAAACGGCAATAAAGACAACAGACCATCAAATGACAAAGAAATACATCAAGTATCCTAGCAACACACAGAAGTCAAAGCTTTCTTGATGGCAGTATTTTTAAGTCACGGCCTACCAAAGCTAGTATTTTCTAACACCCGCCTTGCCGATCAGTGTATTTTCTCTCTGACAGGTATAGTGCGCGGATGAGCACTGCGTAAACGTCCACATATCACTACGCCGGCCAGAGTAATTAGTTGAGACGACACAACCACAGTATAAAGAGGATACTGTATCCTCCTTATACTGTGACACAACCTTCTTTGTTACGGCGTCCGGCCTATTCATAGTTCCCACGTGACGTCACAGCGGCCATGATTGCGACACAATTGATGAGGACCAATCCTAGATTATTGGCAAATACTATTCAAATTAAATAAATAAGCCTCATTTAGAATTTTAAAAGTAAACATAAATAATAAAAAATATTACTCATACAAATTTTATTTAAAAAACAGGCTGAATTTTCGAAGAAGTAAGAATTTCTGTGTTCTACCACAACAGCCTTCAATTGTTTCTCCATGGCAACGACAAAGTTTGATCACAAATGTGGCCGCCACGCGCAAAGAAATGACGTACGTGCAACCTATGAATACAATGTTATGCAATTGTTATGTCGTTGTGTGTATATTTATGTGTATTTTAAATTATTTATGGGTTTTGCTTGGGGTTTGCCTATTCACTTTTGAAAAGGGGGCCCTTTTCTGGTGATTGGGTTTGTTCTACCTTCACATTGTAATTGTGTTGTGATATAAATAAAGGAATAAAAATTACACTTAAATATAATAATAATAACTTTACAATATCGAGCCCCACGTCATTCTAAAAAACGTACTTCCAATAACATTTCTATGACCAAATAGCCTAAAATTCGAAAACTTTCTGTGTTTTATTTTGTCGAAGATGTGAAGACTTTCTATTCCGTTGAAATAGAAACTTACCTCATACAAGAGTCGGTGTCTTGCTTATCTGGGAGATCGTGGTTGCTACGGTGACTCAGGCCAGTGTCTGAAGTCCGGAGGGCTGGCAGGGAGATTGCCTGCGGTGCTGTGCGGGGTTCACTG